>WYDI02022076.1:0-80817 GCA_009867235.2 Psittacus erithacus | reverse complement strand
GTGTCCCTGCCCATGGCAGGGGGGTTGGAACTAGATGATCTTAAGGTCCTTTCCAACCCTAACTATTCTATGACTCTGTGAAGTCTGCTCAGTAGAGTCACTGGAATAATGACCTAGATTCAGTTCAAGCAGACACTCAAAATAGGTCATTTACACCACTTTCCAATGGCATCTATTTCCTCTCAGTGAATATGCAGAGCCGCAGGTTACAAGCACAGCTGTAGACACTCGAAGCGTCCACACTAAGTGAGACAAATCTCAGCTTACACATTTCAAAACCATCTGTGTGTTTATCCTGAGAGATACAGGAGTACTATTCTTGACAAAGTTAGGCAGTAGAAATCAAAATATGTATCTCAGGCCTAAAAGTCAGGCTTAAAATATTACAAAGGAGGATCTCTGACCTGCCTAAGCTTCAGCATTTGACTTTTTTTTTTAACTCAAGCTTGGAGCCCCAGGTTCTCCACCAGTACCACAAAGAGCCATTGTGATGCTCATGGCAGGGTATTCATTTGGCAGGCTTCCATACCGAGTACACAGGGATGTTGGTTTTTAGCTTGTTTTGTTAATTTAAAGAAAGGCAGCTTTGGTAGCCACCACAGAGGTAAACACAGGGTAGGCCTAAGTTGTCCTTCAGCTTTCCTGCAAGACAACTCTTTCTCGAGATGAAGGCACCACCACATCAGTACACCTGACTGAAGAGCTCTCATTTGATTTCTAGGAGCGTGTTTGAATCTGGTTGCCATGAGGACCAACATACCAATGTATATGCAATGTTAGAACTTACAGCCTTAAAGGTGTAAGAAATAACAAGTGCATAGATATCACATCCTTTGTGGCAAGCTTTAAATAGTCCCAGCTTATGAACCTTACCAGGACCATCTCAGGATCTCTGAGGAACACTCCAGCTACATCATTTGATATGTGGTTCTGAAGCTTCTTTTATTTTGCACCAGGATGTCTGGAGCTTTTCACACATCTTCAGATACTTCCTGCATCAGACAGGCACTGTAGCGCCAGAAGAGCAATATCTGGAGAATTTTCTCAGCTGAAGGGATAAAAAGAGCATTGTGAGTAGATAAAATGATTTTAGAACACCTTTATTTTAAACAAAGGACTGTTGATACAGGACTCTAACCAAACCCCACCACCAGGATGGATTTATCCCAGTTAAACTCAAGAGCCTGGCTGTGTATTGTAGCACCATAATTTGCAGTTCAATAGCTTTGAAAAATAAAGTGAGGTTCTTGGATGAAATAGATTAAAAGGTGCAGAGGTGGAGGATTTTAACAGTTCAAGGATCTTTTTACTAACAGAGGAAGCCCTCAGCCTCCCCACAACCGGGAAGAACATAGGAAGGCACCACAGCGTGCTTAAACCAAAGAACCTTGTCTCATCTGCATAAGGCTGGTGTCATTTTCTCAGCCTCCTTGTTACCACAGTCCAGGAGCACCTTTGAGTATTGGTGACGCAGGCACACTGCTGTTTTGTTCAGGTAACCCAGGGAAAGGAAAGGCAATGGGAGGTCCAAATCCATGGCTGACGTGAATCAGCCAGCTCCCTCAGAGTCAGTGGAGTTCAGCCAGCTGAGGACTGAGCCCTGTTTATATATTGTTTTCCTCCTCAGAGGGGTAAGTAAAGTCACCATCGAGGAGATGCTTTTGGGGTTGCCCTGCCAGAGCAACCTTGAAGAACCTTGCTATTCATCACAGCAGCACATTCAAGCACTGCAGCCCCAATAAATCAAAACATGCCAGGATGTCTGTAATTCCTAATCAACATTTCTGAATTTCCACTCTCCTCAAACGCCACCCTTAGAAAAGAAACAGAGTGGATGCCAATCTCCCTGCTGGTGCAAATGAGTAAACTTCCACTGAAACTGAGAAGCTTCAGCCAATTTAAACAAGCTAAACATTTTGGATCTGTTGCTGTTTCTGCTCCTGCTTTTTAGATCCCGCAGAGTCCTTGCAGGATGAGTAACAATGAAAGCATTATCTATTAAAGCAGCTTCCAAACAAACGTTTGCAGTCCTTGACAAAGGACACTTCAGTACCCACAAGTTTTAGTTAAGGCAACGGAAGTGACTTGTTCAAGCCTCTTAGCTAAGTAACAGCCAAACAAGGATATGCCCAAGCTCTGGAGACCAGGTTTCAAGGTGCCTGTTTCACAGTTATGTTTTAACCAAATATCTTTCCAATGAGAGACTTTAAAATGAGAAACCTTTTCATTTTTTATTGCTCAAAGCCACAGCTACCACACTGAGACACACTTCCGAGCTTTAAAAAAAGGCTGCTTTCAACATTCCTAATTTTCACTGTTTATAAGCCATGACTTTACAGAGGGAGTTTTTTTTTTTGCTCCCTCTGCAGTTGAATATGCCCTGTATCTAGAGGGTAATTTTGGCTTTAATCTGCTCTAAATGCTAGGATGTCGGACAAGTGAAGCATTTGATGGTGATGATAATGAGTAGCCCATTAAAGGTAATTTTTAAAAAGTTAATGAGCTCTCACTAAGGGACCGACACGTACTGTAATGAAAAATGTTTGCATAAAGAATACAACTTTCTTGCTATTTATTTTACTTTATAGAGAATCTATAAAACTTTTTAATGTGCCTTCAATTAATTCAGCAGTTTAGACGACACTCAAGTCTTATTTTCCTTCTTTCTTTGCCACAGTAGGTTACAGAAATCCAGTTTGCTAAGGAAAGCAACTGATCACTCTCTTTTACAACCCTATTCTCTATTGAATGTCCAGGGGTTCAATTTCCCTCCTTTCCCCCCCCCTTTCCCCCCACTTAATTAAGGGAATTCAGCAACAAAGTGATTTAGTGATAATGACTTTTGCCATTCCTTTAGCTGTGTGGTCACTGTTAGCCACTATTTGAATTTACCAGCATAAATAAAGCCCTTCAGTGACTAAACAAAGTTAAAGTAGCAATAAATTAAGGCTGCCATGTACACTTGGTTAAACCTTTAGCCAACGTAAATACAAGTGGCCTTTTGCTGTGATTTGCTCGGTACAACGACATCATACATTTCCAAACAGAACATCAAGACCACAGCCAAAAAGCTAACACAATTCCCTTACGTGACTCAAATTGCAACAATCTAGAGTTTGTTGCAGTGACTGCTCAGTTTCTGGCTCCTATGCCATCTGCTCTCATGTGACCACATTATAAAATAATCTATATGGTGATCTCCATTTTGCATTTTCTGCATGATTACATTTTGGCAAGGCGACTCCCTATGTCATCTCTCTCTGCAAGAATGCTTTGAAAGTTACTGAAACGTCAGAATTTGCCAGTACAGAGTCAAATCCAACTTTCTCCTCCTGAATCAGATCCTAGGAAGAATAAAGACTACAAAGGACTGTGTCCAGAAACAAAGAGAAAGGCAAATAAGGCTCCAAGAGGCCCAAGCAGAGACTGTGCTAACCAGAGCTAAAGCTAGCCAGGGTTGATGGAAAAAGACTGCCTGTTCAGATGATAAATTTTGTAGGTAGTGGAGAAGACAACAAAGGGGCGCAGAGGGACACAAAAGCTATTATGGTACCTTAGATTTTCTCAAAGCATACCTAGACCGTAATTCTGTTCACCTTCTGACCCATTAGAGCCTCTCCCAGGGAAAGTGTCTACACTGCAGGACAACACACAGCTCAGAGAGACCTGAGCTACCTTTACATAAAGCAATTTCATTACTGAGCACAGTCACACTGCAGAGGACCAATCTCAGCAAGTGTTGATTCAATCCATCAACATCAAAGTGAGTCTGGGTCACAGGCAGAAACCTCAACAAGAAGGCAGCACCTAAAACCTTTCAGATATAAGGTGACTGCTCCTTTTGAAGGTTTTTATCCCCTGCAGGGTGGATTCTGGCCAGCTGGGAGCTGATTGGGCTCCTTTTCACAGGTTAAACGGAGGTACTCAGCTGGTTCCTACAAGCAGTGCTAGTCCTACTCCTCAGGGTAGAGGAAGTATTGCTTCTTTAGGTGCATCTGTGACTAGCACTTCCAAAAGCACACCAGGCAGCTCTGCTAAACTATGACACGGCTCATTTTGAACTACTACTACTACTACTACTACTACTACTGCTGCTGCTTAAACTAAAGGTGGATGTTGACCCTGCTGCTTAGCTGACAATCCCTGTCCTCAGGTATCTGCGAGATTCTGTATAATAGTGATTAAGCAGAGAATTGTGGAGTCCTTGTGTGCTGCTGGAATAAAGGAAAACTGTTCTTCTCTTTCCATTGTATTCCCACCTCAGCAGCAGCCAGGTTTAACCCAGAACTACGGTTTACTTCTGCAGAGTTATGCTCTTGTATTTGTTCTCTAGTAACAATTCCTTCGCTAAGTAAAGTGAAATAATGCAAGAAAGAATCAAATGGAAATTGCATCACAGATATGTTATTGATCCAGAAATGAGCAAAGGATGAAAGACAGGGAATACCTCTGTGAGCCTGTGTGAATGACAGAGACTTTAAAAAGAAGAAAGCTTAATAACTAGTTGGTTGTAACTTTATGGTGTAGCCATAAAAATGGCAATAAGAACATTTTGCCTCAACCAGTTTTGTGCTGAGCTGTATAATTTTATGTCATTATTTATATTTTCATCGTGGAAGTTTTGTTGGAAGAGAAGCACTAGAAAAACACAGTGAGGTTAGCCCTCACAACAGATCATACTTTTACAGTACTCTAAATACGAAGACATAGAGCAAAGTCACTCATATATCAGCTTTTCTCTACTCTCTCTCTATTCTCCTAAGCCTGTGTTGAGTACTAATTCTTGCCTTCTAAATGATGACATATTAAGAATGAAAAGGACTTCACATTGGGTTTTCCCCCCTCCCTTTCTTTTTATTATTACTTTTGAAAGATCTGTAAAAGGATGAAATATCATCCAGGCCTCTATAAAGCCAGTCAGCACAATGCTTATTAAGCACAAGACAGAAGACGTGATCTATTTTTAATTAAGCCGTCTCTGAACAATGCACTGTAAGGAACCTGGCTTTTGAACTGCAGGGCAATCAGTGAATGGATGGTGGGTGAACTGAAAGTAAACAGGAGGAAGAATTCCAAATACAAGGAGGGCTCAGAGGGGATTTCCAAAAAAAGAGAGAGGTTTTCCCAAGGAAAGAAAAAATGAAGATTTTCTTATCCTCATTTTGAGGGTACGTTGCATTCCTTATTTTGACTCGCTTTTCAAAGCCACATCAGGTTGTTTGTAGAAACAATTTGTTAGCAAATACATGGTTCTCCTCTGCCTGGAACATTAGAAACTGCAACATATATACAACACTTACTGATGTTTAAGTATCAATCAGATTGTGTATTATTTGAGCAGAGTACACATTCAAGTCCACTTTACACCGCTATGGAACAGACTAAACAAACCTGACCTCAGGGGTGACCCTCATAGGATCCCTAAAGATTGCAAATGTATAGTAGGCAGTCACCATGAGGCTTTTACAGCCTGGTAATGGCATGCAAATGACACTCTGTCTCTGTAAGGCAGCCAAATTCTGGGGTTGTATATGAGAGTAATTTCCTGAAGAATTTGGGGAAAATGTGATACTTTTCCTTTTATGTATGAAATTCACAACATCTCGTCCTTTTCCTATAGGACTACAGGGAAAGCACTGACAAACTTATCGCCAGGCCGTACTGTTCCCTGTAGCAGCACCTCTGCAAAACTCTCCCTCTCCAAGTGCAGTGGGCACATTTCCCTGTTCACAGAGAGAGCCCAGTATGCAGAGTCCAGCTTTCACATCCCATGCTCAGCACCTCGCTGACCTATCTGTGTATTCTCCTCCAGAGCCCACCTTCAGGCAGAAGATGAGGGGGGATGCTCTGAATTGTCCTGTGGAGGATCCATTCTCCCCCTCCAACACTTATACAAGGTGCAAGGGAACTGGTTGTGGTTGGCTCCTTAAAATTAGTCACTGGGAATCCTACTTATTCCCCTCAGGGCTGCATTTTTTTTAACAGACTATATGGAATGGAATGGGTTGGGTTGGAAGGGACCTTTAGAGATCATCTAGTCCAACCCCCCTGCCATAGGCAGGGACGCCTTCCACTAGATGATGCTGAAGATGGTTCAGCATGAGTGAAGCTGTCTAGTAGATCTCACACCAGTGTAATGGGTGAAGGCTTAGCTTAAGTTGCCTCACCACTGAGGATTAGGACAATATTCACAACAGCAGCTGCACCTACATGTCGAGATGTAACTTCTGGTCCACACAGCTCCTATCTTTCTTGGCACTTCTGGTGCTGTAGCTGTGTCATTCCAGTTTTGCTTCAAGGCTTCCACTGCAGCTGTGCATACATTTGCCATATATCAGCTTATCTGTTCCCACTGGAGCTCTTAGCAGAAGAAAAGAGACAGGGAGGGAAAGGTAAATGCATCTTCCACAAGCCTTTGTTCTTCTATGTACTTTGGCTAGTAAAGGACCAGGATCATTCTGGTGTAACACAGAGGAACCCACTTGTGGTTCCACCCTGGGCTTTGAAGAAACAACCCTCTCTAGTCAAGCCGAGTAGCAGCTCCCAAAGGACAGCATGCCATGGCCATGCTCCCTCACTGGTTTTATGAAAGCTCACAGATGGATGTCTGTTTCAAGACATTCCTATGACTGTTGGGACTCAGGAGGGCTTTCTTCTTCCGTGCCTGGCCATACTACTTCTGCTGTTCATTAGGCACATCCATAACATTACCTGTGCTTTTATCAGGTTGCTGAGGTGATGTTACTCCATTCACAGACACATCATGGATAACTAAAACCAAAATCCTGAGAACAGTACAGCAGCCCCACTTTTTTGCACCACTTTTCAAGGGCTGTATTTGGTACTCACATTCTGCAATTCCTTCCACCTGACCTCCTCTGCTGTGAGACACTGGTTACTACCTGGAGACAGGACTGTACAACAAGGACTTAATGCCAATTAATTATTTGGCCTAATAGGTTAGGATTCACCTGTTTGCAGCAACTGCATTAAATGGAGACACTGACAAACACTGGCAAATGTAACAGAACAGTGTTAATTTAGCATATCTGCTGTGAGGAACACTTACGCAGACATGGAACGTGCATCTATCTTCCTCAAGGTACAGCTGTTTAAGGCTAACCTTAAACAAGGACTATACAAGGACTCCAGGGAGAAGCAGTGTTGGGCTTCTATGCTTTTTAACAGAATAAGATTCAGTGAGATGTGGTCGCTGTCAAGACCCACTCTAGCCATTTCCTCCTTTTCCCAGTGGCCCCCTTTCTTTCCTCTTCCCAGAACCACACTGTTGGTAAACTGCTTTCTTCCAATATATAACATTACAAACCTATGGGTATTTTCCTTTCCTCTGCAGTTCCAGCTTCTTCTGGGGAATTAAGTTATGTATACTGCATGAAAATAGGACCACAGGCTGGGCCTCTACAAGCTGCTAATTGAAAACCTTGTCAGAAGTAGGAGGAAGTGGCAAGAAACTTGGCAGGCCCTCATGCTTTTCATGCTGTACTTAGCTCTTGGTACTTATGAATGGCAGCTCTGCAGTACTTTGCAGAGGTTTACAAGTTGTGCCAGTGCTGTCTCTGCAATTACGGCACAACATGTTCTTCTCTACAGGCTGAAAAAACAGAAAAAAGCGTTTATATCCAAAAAGCCACGTCCTGTGTTTTTCATCCAGGTAATACTGCCGCTGAAATGAAAGTAAAGGAGATGAAAAATAAGACTTCACATCAAACACATCAGACATGCATGGCTATCAGCTACAGAAAAAGCTGATGAGGCAATGTTATTCTTTGAAAAAGAACATAAAAATCTGCATGCTAGATTCCTGGCAAAGATGATCTTAGGCTGTGATAGGTAAGACAGTGAAAGAGGGCACAGTGAAAATGCCTGGACCTGATCCTGCAGTCCTCAGTTGAATCCTCTTCAAAACACCGACTGACATGGGAGGTGAAGGATCCAACCCCATTAAAAATTACTACAAATTACCTGATACGAAATGCTTACATTATGAAAACAGGGATGATTTTGCATCTGTTAATGAGGATAATGACTAATATATTCAGGCAGTAGACGTGACAGCTGTCTGTATGTTTTTAGGGCCATGTATTTTTAGATGCCATTTACCTCCAAACATATAAACTACTACATTATCCCAATGTGCTCCAAGCCTCCAAAGCTTAAGAATGCAGGTTAAATTTCTTTCTGCTTCTGCATCACTCAGTTACATCACACTATCTCATTATTTGAAAGCTCTCCTAAATCTGCCACTCAGATCCTCAAATAAGTGCTATGGTAAAGGGAAATGGCTAATGCCGGTGTGAAACAAAACAATTTGAAATCACAGTCCACTGAAACACTGCTTAAACACAACTGCACTGCCTGCTGCTCCATTTTAACTAGTTTAATCTCTTGCTGACCAAGCAGGGCTTATAACTGTTAGGGAATATATGTTTGTACTTTTCTCCTATTTTTCAAACCCAAAGATTTGCAAGACGAGCTCCAATTGTAAGACAAAAGTCACCCCATTAAATTTTAAAAGATGTTTCTCAAGTTTAGAAGATTAAGAAAGATTTCAGCATCAAAAATCAAAGAAAATATTCTATGACCTTAAAAAAGGATAAATCACAAAGCTCTAAACAAACCAAAAGTCCACTTTGACAGCTGCATCTGACTGAATTGATCAGATGCTATTGATGTTTGGATTAAACTATGCCTCTGTGATCAAGTACTCAAACATGGGATAAAAGAGGAATATATTCTTTAATCCCACCAACTAATTTTGTGTAGGCAGCAGTCACAGAAAGCAGTGGTTACAGAACAACCATTGGAAGTGGCTTCACTTTTGCTTATTGACAAAGCTATTTTTATTTCATTAATTCACCAAGTATACTATCAGCGTTTAAACTAACACGGAGAAATCTATATCAGGCACAGTATTCTTCACAAACAAATCACTGAAAATTTCAAAGTCATTAAAGGTAGAATCAATAGGATATGATTCTGAAGGGCTACAAAGATGCAGTGCTAAAGTGTAATAGAAAAATTAGATATTGATTCTTTTATATAATCTTGATAAACAAAGTAAACAACACAGGAGATTCCAGTTCTGGTTTTATAGCACCTCTTCTCCAAAAAGGAAATGCACAGGTTAAGAGACAGTTAAGTAACCTTTTAATTATTGTCTTCATCTATCACTCTGTAACCCTAGAAACTTCCCACCTCTTGGAGAAGACCACATGACACGTGCTTTCCAAAACTCCCAGCAAGGGAGGAAGGAAAAGCTAGGCTCCAGATGCTATGTTAGTAGGAATCTACACAGGAGAAACTCAAACAAAACTAGCAACCTGGATACCTGGATTCTCATCTGACTACAACTGGGAAAAGGCTGTGGGGCAAATGAGAATCAGACCTATAATGTTTAAACAGAGACATTGTGTCCACTGGTGTAAGCTGGGATACCTCCTGATTCCAAACTCATCACAAGCAGGACACTGTATGAAGGAATGGGAAAGACTCTGGATACTTGCAGGAAGACCAGACCAAGGCTGACACCAGGTTGCACCATGCAAAAGTGACAAATTATATGAGCCATAAAAGAGAAGAATTACAATGTCTTCATCTGACTTACAAACCTAAAAAAAGGTATATTCTCAGCTTTGGGATAGTTTAGCCTCTTTATACGCACGTTTTCAGGAACAAGTTGGATGCAAAAAGAACTTTACATTGCTGTCAGCTTATTGTCTTTACAGTCACTTGTTCTTGAGAGATGCCAAAACACATGATAATGTGGCTGGAAAATGCCAGATGAGAAAATGTATGTGGGAATATGTCCATGTATTAATGGTTATTTATATAAAAGTATTGTGTTTCTGTGTTGTAGAAAAATACACAGAATACTGACAAAAAGTTCAAGCTCATTGCTGCCTCTCAGTTTCAGCTGGATAAAGTAAATCTTTGCAATTCTTTGTTTCAAACTCTTTTTTAACTCACAAATATATCTGTTTATGCTTCCAGAATCATAAATATGAAACCAAGCAACACCACTGGTTATGATTTATATAGCTGGTCTGTGACTATTATGCAAAGGCAGGTTTTACCATTACAATTATATTTATGTAATTCTGACAGTTTTCTTTGTGTTGCTAGGGAATTCTGTAAACAAACGAAATAAAACCACAGGGTACTTCAATAGCAGTGACAAAATTTCATAGCCACAATACTGAGAATATGGTCTAATTATTCTATAAACACACTTTGATTTGTTTACTTCAGTGTCAAATTAACTTCAAATATGTAACAACAGTCACTGATTTGATATGGTATACAATACTGCCAGAGACTGCTTTCATTGTAGTGCGTGTAAATCTATCTCTTTTGAAAATGAGTTCATTTCTGCAAGCGGCTCTGCCGTACATTGTGAATACTAAACAGGGAAACACATATGCAACTTATTTAAAAGAAAATTATTTCCAATGAATTTTGCTATGATCCAGCATATTTGGGCTCCATTTTCTTTTTCCTTTTGCACAGTAGAAGGAATAATTTCTAGGAAGATTAATAACTCATGACTTAACAGAAACAAATTATAATCTCACAGGGGAAAAATGAGCCAAACTAACCTCATCTCCATCCGTGCAGTTGCCCTGAACCAGTAGATTGTGCTTACTTCAAAAGAAAGACAGAACTTTGACATTATAACCAATATATACAACTGGGACAAAAATCAGATTTCTTGAGCAGTTGAAAAGAACACTGATGCTGGAAAGATGCACTGAAGAAACAAATGATTACACTGCAGTTTTCATTGCATACTATATTTGACTGAACTCTAATCCAGGGAAAACATCAATGGCTTACAAAAAAACTGCTTAAAAAAGAAGATCTTTACTGTGATGGTGGTGAGGCACTGGATCAGGTTGCCCAAAGCAGTGGTAAAAAATGCTCCATCCCTGGCAGTGTTCAAGGCCAGAGCCTTGGGTGACATGATCTAGGATGAGGTATCCCTGCCAATGGCAGGGGGTTGGAAGTGGATGATCTTAAGGCCCTTTCCAACCCAAACCATTCTGTGATTCTATGATTCTATGATGAATTTTTCCTCTGTTTAGGGAGCTCTTTTCTGGGAAGCAATTGCTGCACGCCATGGCCATCAGTGGTGGCAAGTAACAGATTCAGTAATGGCAGCCACTGCTCTGCACAAATTACTTTGAAGTGGCTTCTGATACACATGTCACAGCTTGGAAAACCCTGGTTTGTGTCATAAAGTGTGTTTCACAGAGAAGGCTCCCCAAATGGTTCACAAGCTGCACATGCTGTAGACAGGTCAGAAGCCCACTCACTGAAGCAAGACCAGCTCAGGATGGAATGAGGCTGCCAAATGACATCTGTAAAACTAAATAAGATTGTTAAGCAGAAAAAAAGTAGTCCCGTATTCTGCCAGTGCCAGCTGCTCCTGCCCATTTGCCTACACAGTACTGGGAGGTGAGACAATATCCAGCACACCAATCTCCCTTTCAGCAAGTGAGCAGTTCATGTCCCACTTACAAGGGTATAATGCAGAGAAAAGAAGACAGGAGTGGGGGCTTGGGACCTGTCCCAAAAGCAGAAGGGAGTAAAAATGTTAGTAATGAGAGAGACCACTCATGTCCAAGGTCTCTCAGCACTGGACTGGCAAATTTCTTCCCCTGGCATAAAGTTTTGCAGTTTCATTAGGCAGGCAGAATGCACTAATCCATGCTGCAATTTCTTCAGGAGGCCAAAGACCCATTCTTCCCTCTCTGGAAACAGCGAGACCTGCGATGAGGTAGAAAAGATGAATCTCCATTTTTTAATCTTCATAATAATAGCCTTTCAGCAAGTCTGTGTGAGACACTGACTCAAAGACAGAGGCATACATCCCTTTAACTCCGTACCACATGGCTTTCCTACCATGGAGGATGTGACTCTATCCCAACCTGTTTATGCAAGCTGTCTGCTGTGAAAAAGAGCAAAATATTTGTGTTTCAATAACTGAAATGTCAAAATATTGCAGAGAATCAGTGGAAGTTTGGGGGATCCTGCAAAGACTTGCCTCACCCTGTAAGGGAACCCCCCAGGGTTCCCAGGTTTCTCATAATAAACAAGACAGACACTATTTTGGCAATATGAGAGAGGGACAGAACAACCTCCTATGAGTGATTCAGGAGAACAAGGCTGGCTGCACAGCTGATGACAGTGTCGGGCTGGCATCCTTTCTGGCTCTGGCATAAGAAGTGATAATACATAAATGGATTCTAGGGGAAAACAATCATAGAGACAAGATATGAAAAAGCCACATAAAGAAGTGTTGTATTTCCCCTGAGACATAAGAAACCAGCATGGCAAAGACTCCCTATTTACCTTTATACTCAAAGATCAGGGAGGGAATTGAGGAAATGGACTAGGAAAAGGCAGAGGATCTGCCACTGTCTAGAGTCAGCCCCTAGCACGTATAGATACCAGTACTGCTCAGGTTGCTTCAGCCTTCTGGTCTCTACATAAACACTTCCTGAGACATCTCGCTCCTGTTCTGCTGTGGGACACGTAAGGAAGCTTTGGACTCACAGAGATCCCAGTGACTGTGTCCTGTGGAAGGGACTTGGTCCCAGGATGCGAACATATATACAGTGTAATCATCAGCAACACGCCACAGTGAACACCAGTGTTGCCAGCAGTGCACCTCAAATGGTGCCGAGCAGAGACACAAGGACTCATGTCCCTTTAAAGGACTAAAATCTCCAGGAAGAAAATACTGAATTTACAGTCATTAAGCTGAAACAATCTAGGGATTCATGGAGAACTCAGACTTTTAATACTTGTGAGGTAGAAATTGTGGAAATTAACAATGAAGTTGTGGAAATTACAGGTTATTATTACAAAGCCTCTACTTAAGGGATAATGTTCTTGGCAGAGAAATATACGAGGCAATAAATTGCACTCGTAGGTGATAATATTCCCAAAGCAAAAACTGCAGTGATGGCTGAGTAAGTAACCACAAACACCATTATACAATCAGGGAAAGGATAAAAGCCGTCATACTGTGCCTTCTAAAAATATTTCATACACACACATTATTTTCCTCCATTACTAGTGCTTTTAAGAGTATTGTGCTTCATTCTTCTTGGCATTTCTGTATTCACTCAAGTAGTACAGTTCAAGTCTAAAGGAATTCATTCAGAGGTGGGCCTTTGGACACCTCACCTGACCCACCTTGTATCCATTGTTAAGGATATACAGATGGCTTGTAGAGCAAGTTCATGGCTAGGGAAATATTTTCAGCCTCTCAGAGGCTCTCCTGTATAGTTCTGCACTTCCATAAGCATAGGGGTATAGCAAGGAATCAAGGGGAAAGGACCATCTTCCCAGAACTCTGTGGTCCAGCCCTCTGGGGCCCTTCCACTTGTACAGACAGGGCAGAGCCCTAGGTCAGCTTCTCAAGCTGATGGGAGCATAGAGAGCAAATCCCTCCTCCCCATCCTTAGCTCTTAGTTCTCCCAAAACCCACTCCTCCCTCTAACTTATTCAGGGTGAATTTCATCCAAAAGAAATAAATCTTCCAGCACACAGCCCATATGGTTAGCTGAAGCAAACCAAACGAAGAAATGCAGCAAGGGCCTTATCTTCATCTTTCCTGTACTTCAGACTTTGCTGCCTGGGGCTCTAATGGCCTCTTGGGCTATTCCAAGACTGGTAACAAGGATTCCCTTTTTCCCTCATTACATATGGCTGAAAAATTTTAACTGTTTCACAAGCCATGAGCCTCACTGCCATTACTCCTGACTTCACCACATCACTGTAAGCTTGCTTTATGTGTATGGAGCACACACCAACCCCAGGCTACACTTAAACTCGCTTGGAGATGGGAGCAGAACTCAAGACGCCATTGTTATGAGCAAGTTCTCAAGAAAATGATTCCTCCTCTACAGTTTGCACTGACTGACAGTGAGTATCCATGAGGAGGAGGTGTAATGGAGCTGATTTTGCCCTATAAATCACTGCTTAGCTCACAGCCCATCTACCTGGCTATTACTCAGTTTCCAGAAAAGGAGAGCGTGCTGGAGCCTCTGGAAAGACCAGTTTGAAGCTCAGGAAAACCAAGTTCTCTAGCCAGCATCTACAGGCAACAGAGGGAAACTCAGTCTTCCAATGGACTGGGGAAAACTGTCATTCTCTGCAGTCAGGTGCCTGGAATGAGGATCTATCCCTGTCTCTAGAGTTTGAGTTCCCTACACTGAGGCTACCCTCTATGAACACACTTCCCACTCTGGAACAGTGGCACAGATGTTCCCCAGCTCTATCATTAAACCTTCTTTAGCTCATTTAATGAGTTTGTGAGAACACTCCAGTGTCTCTTTTCTGGTATGGTTTTATGGATCCAAAGAGAAAAGGGCAGAGATGCTGGGGATCTGCCACAACAGGCCCTAAATAGTTTGGCACCATATTTCTTATGGGCCCTCTTTAAGTATAGAAAGGCCACAGTAAGGTCCCTCTGGAGTCTTGTCTTCTCCAGGCTAAGCAACCCCAACTGTCTCAGCCTGTCCTCATAGGAAAGGCATTCCATCCTGCTGATTAACAGATGCACTGATTTGCACTCCTTACTTCTGAAAATGGGTGCTTCCAAAGCCTGATATTTCATCTTTTATTTATCACGTTGATTTATGACTTCTGGAGGTGAAACAGAAATAACACTGTCCTTCTGTTAGCAGACAAGAAGACTTCTCTGTATCCAAGAACCCCACCATAACTGTCACACAGGAACAACAGGCTCTGTTGCTACCTTGGGCTTTATAACTCCTAGTGGTACCTCCAAAAACTCAACACCAAAGCAGCAGAGCTATTGCTCCAAAGGGTCAACTGAAACTTTACCATCTGTTCCTCTAGGAGCCTGTCATTCTTTGACCATTCTACTTATCAAAGGACCAACATTAATCGATTAAACTCCTCCTGCCATGGACAGGAAATCCCAATAGAAGGCAGCTGCCCAGGAGGGATGAGGACCAGTTAGAGGCTGGAATTAAAGTTCTGGAGATCAGCATTTATTTCTCCATACTGCATAGATTTCCTGTGCAGTCTTGGGCCAGTCATTTGATCTCTCTGTGACCTGGCTCTATGTCTGTTACAGTCAGGTCCACATCGCTATGTTCTTCCAGTGTGCCTCACTTGTGACTGCTGGGCTGGGGAGCTCAGGGATCAGCAGGTTTTTCACGACAGCATAACCCAGCACAAACTCTACGAGTCTGTAGCAAGCACCTTCTTTCAGAGATGGCTGTGCCACCTGGGGACATTCTCAACACCCAGTATCTGTTACTTGCCTAAACTGGGCCCCACCTGTATACTGGTGGCACTGGCAAAAAGGCTCATTACAAAAGCTTTCCCCAGATCTGCATCCAGCAAAGGAAAACTGGTCAGCTCAAATCATCTGTTTAAGATAGCATTGTTCATTTTGTCTTCCAGTGACTACCAGTGGCTGTGTTTGAGCCTTGCCTTTCTGTTCCACTGTGAGTTCGAAACAGCTATATCCATCTCTACTCTCCTCCCCTCTTTCCCTAACGTAATATGCAATTTCTCCTATCTGCTGCCAAACCCACCTTGTCTCCAAACCCCAACCCCAGTTTTAGCACACAAACACATACACACTCAGCCTATCCTACTCACCAGCTATCTCAATTCAGCAGCATTTCAATCCTGAAGACACCTTGTCGAGGCAAGAGTCATTCACTTCACTAGCTCTTTGGCATTTAAGGAGTACAAACAGCCATGGAACTCTCTTGGGCAGGAAAGAAGGAAGACATTAACTGTAAAATCCTTCCCAAGGTATTTTCTGTGAGTCCTCAAGGGATGACATCACCTTGTCTGAAAGTGGGCCCCTCACACGCTTTCAGAGAAGTTTGATTCATTTTCTACTATCATTGGCTAACCCAATAATCAATAAACTGGTCATTGGTTAACAATCAGTTTAAACCAACCCATCTGGCTTTACCTTTAACAGATTAGGGACAATGCATATGATCCCTTTTGCAGGCACAGTTATTACACTGAGAAAAAACATCTGGATTGTTTTCAGCTCTTGCAGCTGCTTGCAAAGCCTTGGACACAACAGCAGCAGTATTAAGTGAGCGACACAACAGCAGCAGTATAAAGTGAGCAACACTCCCACTATAAGGGCTGCAGTTGGTCCCTTTGCAATAAGCATGTATTTTTACCAATAAATGCGTTTCCAGGCCTTAACATCTGAATCAGATGTGCCTCTGTTACCTAAGAACTGAAAAGAAGCAAAGCCAAATCCAGAGCAGACCTATTCAGAGGAAGACCTACAGAAGTACCTGAAAGCAATATAAAGCTTTAGGATGTTTTTTATATCTTTTTTTAATATATATATATATTTCCTATTTATCATACTAGCTTATAAAAAGGAATATGAATAAGTCTAACTGATGATATTTTTTGCCTGTCCTTTTAAACATCCAACACAAGGATAATGGTAACTTTTTCCCCAAGCCTTTTATTTTTGCCCTCAGTGGAGTCTTCTTTCTTACCTCCTCACACTTCTACACGTGTAAGATGAATACCAGCTGCATTACCAGCTACACTGCCAGGATTGTGTGCAAGAACAAAAGTCTGGGGATTTCTAGCACATGCATTTGGTGTGTCAGACACTTCATGGAGTGCTGCAAATCCCCAGTGAAGGCTTTGGATTTGTGTATATTGGCCATAAGCAAACACGTTTTCTTCTGTATCCCTCAGTGCTCACAGAGGCCTTGTGCCACTCACTTCTCCATGCGAGCAGACCAAACTGGCTTTCATGCATGTGCTGCACCAGGTTATGTCACTCCAAGGAAAAACAAATTAGTAGATATCACAGCTCTTTGTGTTCTTTTTTTCCAAAGACCAGATACATTTTGGATGCAGAATAGGCAGAAAAAATTAATGGAAACCTGTTTAAAATATTAACCCTCCGACCACGGTAATGAGGTTTCTATGTCTGTCTCCTCATTTCACTCTGACATGTTCTACCTTACACATTCCATTACTACCAACACACAGGGCAGTAATGCACCTTCCAAATCAGCTGATGCCAGCTGATGGTGCAGATAAAAGACCTAAAAACCACCCAACATGTTAAATCACACTGCGAGCTGTTGGGGGAATTGCTGCAAATGACTGTCCTGAGATTCAGAGAAGAAAAAGCCCAAGCCATATATAACAGGTAAGGGTTTCTATTTCTGCACCTTCAGTAGAGCAATTTGTAGCTGACAGGATGTGACAAGCATCCCACTAGAAAAAAATTATTTCCACAGATGCGCTTCAAACCCATGGGATCATCAAGGCAGAGGATGGGGAAAGGTGTGTGGGGGTAGGGGATGTTCTCTGCTCACCAAAGTTCAGTCAGATGCAGTAAATACCATCAGCAACTGTGCATTGACAAACCGTCCCGCCAAGGTCTCCTGGTGAGGCAAAACTGGGATTAATGTTCTTAATTCATCATATTCTAATTTCTGCAGAAGCTTTGAGGACTGTCCTGTTCCATTGCTGATATACCCTGGGCATACAGCAGTGCTACCACATCCTTCCATCAGTGCAAACTGAGATCTGGTGTCAAACTGAGATCCTGACCTCCCTCTAACAGGAGGAAAAGTGTTGTTTTCAGATCAAAAAGATCTTGGCTCAGGTCTGGACAGGTAACTTTCCAGAATTTCCATAAGATCTTTTTCTTCTGTGTCTGCTCCCATGAGGGAACCAAAGCTTTGAGAAGTGAGGTCCTCATAGACAAGGTCTAGGAAAATGGTCATTCGATAGGAAGGAAGGCAAAACACAAAAGGCAATTGGGAAAACTATGTATTTAGTAAATTAGAGTTACCTAAAAATTTGAAGTGCATGGCACATAACTTCTCTGAGATGCCCAGTCCTCTAACAAATTTTCTTGCCAAGACCTAAGTAAATGACTAATAAGGCTGAAGTCTCAGTTTAAAAGACGAAACTCGGTACCTAAGCAAACTGTTCAGTAAACTTCATTGCAAATTAAAAGGGCCAGTAACCCAGACTGACTATAAAATGGGCCCAATCACTTACGCCACTGTCTAAATAGGAAGAGGCTATACCTGATTCTAAAGTGATAGATTCTCCTTTGTTGAGTTCAGGAGGTCTGCAAAGCAGAAGGGAGGCAGGACCCTGTTATTCTGCTAAATGGCAGGAAAGTGCCTTTCTTATTCAGTCCAAGAGCAATTCTTTAGCTGTAGAGCACTTGTAGGATGGGCTTTCCCCTAGAAGCCACAGAGAAACCAAGCACCAAGCAGAGAAGAAACAGAATCTAATATTGCTAGAAAATTCTCCTATGTGTTGCTGTTAGAAGAAGCTTCAAACAAATGACCTTTTGGGTAGCCTATGTCAGTACTCAAGCTCAATGAATCATTTAGCCACTACTACTATTCACTCAGTCGCTATTGAATCTCACTACATCCAATTCAGCAACTAACAGCTAAAACATTACCTAGCACATCTGAAGTCAAATACCCTCAAGCTACTCCAGAGAGGGGCAACGGCAAAGAAAAAAAGACATAGATACCTTCAAGGCAGATACAGAAATACCGACAAAAAGGTGGCTCAGACGTGTGCTACCTTTTTTAAATGGTTCCTTAATAGACTGGGTGTGTAAGAGAGGAGTTGGCTCAGCTGCCTACAGCAGAAACCTTAATGGTTTTGCAACACAGTAAAATACACACAGAGCTGAAAGTAAGTTGGAAGACAGAAACCAAATTTGGGGTCAGAAAATAAAAGGGCCTCTGTACCTGGCAGGAAGAAGGGAGCATTAAGCTCAGCCAGGAGCTTGGAAACACCATGAGAGAGCCCACGTTAGGAACAGGCTGTTTTGCTGGTGAAAATGTCAGTTGTGAGTCTACCTGCCGACTCTGCAAACGCATTCATAAAAGCAGAGCGAGACAATTTAATAAGCTCGTTCCTGCTGCCAATTCCTTTTCCTCCCTTAAAAGAAATAACCCATCCCTCTGGTTCCAGTCTGCCAACCATCTGGCATAAAGCCCAAGCGGGGCTCGGCTCTCCAGCCCTGAAAGGCAAGAGGTGAAATCCAGTCCTTGCTTAATACGAACAGTGTAAAGCCAATTTAAAAGTCTTTAAAAATCTATCTTTGATCGAAAGGAAGATGTTGTTTAATTGAAAAGTCTCCTTTTCTGGAACAGCTGGATTTTCCTCAAGCTGCAGCCACTTCAAAAGGATTCCCAGTAATGTCAGAGCTTCTTAGGTTTAAACTGTCAGCCTCGGAAGGGCTGCCACAGGCTTTCGTCTCCTCCAGGTTCCTAAAGACCTCTGGTGTATAAAGATCCATTTTAAATAATATAAATGCTTTAAAAATACAGAAAGGAGGGAAAAAGAATTCCATCCAAACATAAAGTTATCATAGTTTCTGCTGAGGACTGATTTCTGCAGCAGGTAGGTATTTTCTTTAATATTAATACTTTTCCTTCTTGTTCCTTAATTTGCATAACATGTAAAGAGTAATGAGGTACCCACCGCTACAGACACCCAAAAACATGGTTTGGAGTTGCTGCTTTACTTCAAATGCATTGCATTTAAAAGCTGATGGAAAATACACTTAGGCAGGCATTATTATTCAATAAAGTGTGCCCTGTCATGTCTCATCATGCTTGACTGAAACTTTGTAACTGTGGCATAGATGGCATAAAAAATAGGGATATGCAAGTATCTGGATGGAGACATAACATTCTCCTCCAGGGAGAGCAGACAGCAGCTTAGCAAAATTGATGTAATTCCCAAACCCCACTGAGCCCTCAAAATAAGATAGACTGGCTCTTTTAAACTTTCACAACTGCCCTCTGCACCTTAACTTTCATGACCCATGTAAGGATTTACCATTTGTGTATATGTAGCTTCAAATTCCTGGCATACAGTCTTTATAGATCAGCAGAAAACATAGGCAATTGGCTTTAAAAATAATTCCCACACACAGACAATGCTGAGGTCTGTTCAGGATCAAAGTAGATGAACAGAGATGCACCTGTATTGTCAAATCTATGGGCTGCTCAGGGTTAAGGACAAAAGATTTGAGACCATTTCACTGTTTGACTGGTGACAGCTGTGTCCTGGTGTCTGCAGAACTTCAGGTAGGATTAGTCCCCCTGCTCCCTCAGCTCTCTGCTGCACTCACACAGACCATATTCAGCTGGCCTGGATTCTACTACATCTCCACACCTTGCTTTTCCTGCACATAAGCTCTAATCATAGAATCACAGAACGGTTTGGGTTGGAAGGGACCTTAAAGCTCATCCAGTTCCAACCCCGTGCCATGGGCAGGGACACCTTCCACTAGACCAGGTTGCTCCAAGCCCCGTCCAACCTGGCCTTGAACACTGCCAAGGGATGAGGCAGCCACAGCTTCTCTGGGCACCCTGTGCCAGTGTCTCACCACGCCTCAGGGAAGAGTTTCTGCCTAAAATCTCATCTCAATCTCTCCTCTGTCAGCTTAAAGCCATTCCCCCTTGTCCTGTCACTACTCTAAGAGACTTCCTGTTCAGCAGCTCATGTAAGCTTTGGCACTTTCCCTCCTGGACTTAGATCTCTTAATAGTGAGGTCCCCTGTGAATCCCATCCATGTGTTTCTTTCTTTGTGCTTAAATTCCTCACTTGCACAACAAGAACCACAGGACTTCAAGGGGTATTTGTGAGGACAAAACAGGGCTGCTCAGAGACTGCAGGAATGGAAGTCATAAAGTGGGACACTGCAAAACACATGACAAGAAAATCTTCTAGAAGAGATGCGCATATTTAATAACAACTGATATTTGGGTTCCCCACGCATGAGAACCCATAAGGAATCTTCTGTCATGTCACACTGTATTAGTCATAGTCATACCAGTGTATTCCCTGTACAGCAACTGGGGTGGCTGGTTTTCTGAATACTCATGTTTGCTATCAGTAAATTTGGGAGTGAGGGACAAAGGGTTAGATTAGGACAATTAAAAGCTTATTCTATTACCAACTACTTGAATTGCTATGCTACCTCCATGCTGTCCCTGGTGTCATTCTATTAGTTTTTGGAATTACAACAGGGACAAATTTGGCTCAATGTGCTTAAATATTTTTTTGTATTTCATACTCATGGCTGTATTTATATCCAAAGCAATATGTCTCTTATTACAAACATAAGTCTTTGTAATGGCATAAGCCCTGAATGCATAGGACATTTAGCCCATAAAAATAACCAAGGTCTGATCCAGTCTCCATTGAAATCATCTACAAAACTCCCATAATTTCTGATGGGAAAAGAATCAGGCCCCAGCTTTTCTGCCCTTAGAGGGGGGAGCTGCATTATGAGTTAGTGGTAATATCCCCATATTGATGAGTCACTCACTTTGCAGTACATAACATTTTATGAAGTAGAGAATCACTTTCCCTAAGCAATTACAATTTTGAGACAGGATCCAGGCCCTCACAAGTTCCTTTGTTTCACAGCCCACTCCTGTGTAACACTACAGTTATTCTTAATGCCCTGCCTGGTTATTCGCTAGGGTAAATAATTGGCAAAATGCAGTTTCTGAGATAAGAAGAGGTCCCAGATGGATGTTAAAGTGTGGGTTAAGATTCCAGTGAGCGAGGGTTTTCTTTAAACTTCTCACCCCATTTCTTCAGCTTCTTGATTAGGGACCTATCAGTAAGAACAAGAACATCCACCTCTGAAGCATGTTAGCTTTACTGAAAGGAGTCCCCTTTAACCTTTGTCCAGTGTTCAGTATGAACAACAGAAGCTCATCACGTATATAATAACACGAGCAAGTGCAGCTACTACAGAAATCTTTAAAAACCTCAGTGTGTTACCACAGCACTGGCAGAAATGTGAACATTGCTTCCACCACATCTCGGGAAATACTTCAGACCACTAATAAAATCTCCCATATCTCCAGCAAGGCTGCTAAGATCTGATGTGAGATCTGCCCACAGGAACAATGGCTGCACTAAGAGCATTCAGACATTTACTACTCCATCAGAGGGAGAAGTATGCGTTGATATCAATTGCTCAGCTTTGGCCAGTGAAAATAGGAAGATTTAATTTTAGAGGATGAAGCCTCCAAGCCACTCCTCTGTATTAAGAAAGAGAAAAGATGTAAAAATGGACAGGGTATCTAAAGGCATTTGCTAGATTGGTCCGCGGGGGTGGCTGTATGCTGTTCAACTCAGAAGCGTTTTACAGCGCTTAAGCAAAGCATTACCTTGGCCACTTGCTCCCTCTAGTGGCCAGTATGGCGAATAACCTAAGCCTTCAGTAGTTCGTACAACGTTTCAAATGTTTCTAAAGGAGAAACACTTTCAGAAAAGAAAAACTACAGGCTTTAAACGGAGATCATCAAACATTGGATCTGCCACTCATAGCTTTGTCCTCTCACCATCAGGCTGGGGAGGATGTAGGAAACAGGACTGAAGGTAAGTGAGTTTCCTCTAACAAGCCTCCTTCAGCTGCTAACTGAACTCCCAGCTCCAGTTCCCAACATGGTCAAAGTGTCCTTGAGGCACACTGCTGACGTACAGAATGACTTCAGATGGGGGAGAGGGATGACTCAAACAGTGAAGATCCCACTTCTGTTTAGCTTTTACATGGTATGATACAGAATACAACCTGCTCAAAGTCCAAGTACAGAAAAAAATGGTGCTCCTAGAAATTAAATTGCTATGGGCTCTGCAAAACATTCAGCTCTTTTTTGAAAGGGAAATGCAGTTGTTATAACCCAACACAGTCACATCAGCCAGGCTTTCTGAACCAAAGTATCTGCTTCCTCTTCCACTATAGCTTCTGCTCTTACAACCCTCAGATTGCCCAGCAGCACTGTAAATCCACTTCTAACATTTTCCAACAAAGAGCTGTGGACCTTTGAGTTATGTTCTACTAGAACTGGAGAAGAAGACTTTTAAAATTTAAAGAAGAAATAAAAGTTATAGATGAGAGTCTGAAACAAGTGGAAAACAGACGTAAATTAAACAACGACTTACTGCATAACAGCAATAGAAAACACAGTGCCAAGGCTTTGGTTTTAAATAGAATACTTTCATTCCATGAAATGTTTTAAATCCAGAGACTGAAGTTCCAAGGCACTACCTCAGTCTATTGTTTAATGACATTTATAACTCTATAATAGTATTTTTCAAAAATTATTGCTTAGGCTTAACATTTCTGGTTATGGAACAGACAATACAGTGATGTCACGAATGCAAAGTTAGCAAATTATAATCTGTCATTTGGCTTTAAATAAGTGTATTTCTTCAGACAATAGGCATGATGAATATAAGCACAAATGAACCATGAATCTTTTTAATTATTCTTATTTAGATTCATTTTCCTCTGCATTTTCATTTAATTCCAATCACAGTCTCTTTACCATAAATCAAAGGCAGCCCTGTCTTGTGGCAACATGTCCACTTAATAGAATGAAGAAACACCTACAGTCATTAAAAATAGCATTTCTGTGATCCAAGGTTCTTTTACAGCAGTAGAGTCTTATGTTTGAGGCTATATTCTGGAGTTCATAATATTGTCCCCTCTTTCCTACTCTCAGATTGCTACTATCAACCACAGCAGCCACAGAGAAACTACACTGAAAGCCTTTAACACTAAATCCAGGTAACCTGTGGTGAATAAGGATGTAATTCTCTTAGTGCTAGAACCTCAGCTCATCTACCCATCACCTAACAGGATGGAAATGAGCCGGTATTATCAAAATAGCCCACGTTGCCTCACTTGGACTCAAGCCCAAGGCCTGAGAGATTCCAGATCCAGCTCTTCAGTTCAGGCAGATCCTCAGGGGGACAACATGGGCTCTAATTGCATCAGTACTAATAAAGATGCTTAGCTTTAGCTGTCCCACTCAAGTCTACAGCCCCCTTGAACATGGCAAGCAGCTGGTCCAAAGTTTCCCAGCCAGAATCCTTGTGCTCCATCTGGCTCCTGCTGTCTTTGAGTTGCAAACCACACATCTGCAATGGGATTCCCATGCTGCTCATGACACCCTGAAACCCTCCTTCTGGATGTCGTGGTCTCAGCTGAGGTCACGACCCCTTGGCGAGAGTAAGCAAATGCATCCTAACTCTCCAAGTGGCTCCAAAAGATTCCTGTCATGCCCTCTGTTGGGAATCCTGATTTAAAGCCCCACACAAAGCCCCAGGGTCGTAGGGTACAAAAACTGTGCCACAATTCCTTTATGTTGCTTCTCCCTCACCTGTTTGCCACTTAATACCGTAACAGGTTTTAATCTTCTGTTTTCCTAACCTTTGTGGCAAACAGTTGATCAACTTCAGCCCACTTCCCAAAGTGATCCTGTTCACCCATGGAGCCTCCTGCTCCTCTCTCCTGACACTCTCCTATTGTAAGCTAGCAGAATAGGCAGAAGGCAAGGAGATAATCAGGCAGCCGATGTGGTCTGAATACAAGTCTCGTTATCTCTTTATGCATTCTCTCCTCAAATTGTATGACCTGCATTTCAGGCACCCTTGGGCTTGGGATTTACATTTTTAATATCAGGGGCTTGTGACGCTGTCCTCTTGTTGGTTAATTGGTATCAGAGAGCAAGTGTTTTCCCTTCCACTGAAATAAATCTCCCCTAAAGCTGCAATCGCTCATTCTTTTGTTCCAGCCTCATTTGAAATGGGTTCTGCAAAGCCTCCACACCATGCTAAATAATCTTCAACTCTCACTTTTTAAAATCTGTTGGTTTATGCCTTAATGGCTTTGATGGGCTTTGCTATTCAGTCTTGTTACTTAAACCACTTTCCTCCTATTCCTAAACTCTGTGTTTTCATTCATCCTTACCACAGCGGACTCTTTGAAGCTGAAAGGATTTATTTATTATCCAGAATACTTTTCGCCCCAGATTTTGGAAACATACCTTTTTAAAAGACAATGTGACACAGTTCAGGGCATTTTCTTGGTCTAGAATATTGAGCCTAAAACAAATGCATTTTGTGTTCTGATTTGCTGAAAAATCCATCTGTACCTCACAGGGAATCATTTTTCCAGTGGATCTGTGTCAGCTCCAAACAATGGAAACGTTGCACTCATCATCAGTTTAATGTGATCTGAAATAACATTCTGTTTGAATTCAGTTGTTAGTGGTATTAATAAAAGCTAATCGGTAGCAATGGTGAATTTCTGGAAGATTACTGCACATGAGCTGTAATCCTCTGTCTTCAATATGCACTGCAATTTTAAATAAAACTAATTTGGACACACATAGGAAATGTCAGTCTGGGTAACACTGTGTAAACAGGCTGAAGTATCACAGAGGAGGATCAGGAACAAATAAACTCGTCAGTGTGACTTTGTTCTTAAATCAATGTTGACACTTCTGCTGCTTCTACAACGATAATGTAACTTTCAGCTCTTTCTTCATGTGCTGTCCTTATTGTGCAAGCACAGAAATACTGAAAAATGTAATCATCATTTTGCCAGTCATTTATTTTAATACTGTTCTCCAAATATTTGAAAATATCTAAAAACAAGGGCAGAATTTCTGAAGCTCATCTATTAGCAGGAGGCAGCCAGCTCTCTTTCCAACCCACACACAGCTTCTTTGAAAACTGGAAAGATGTCCATGGATTTGAAACATTGCCAGATTGCTTCCATGCCAAGACAGCTGATGTGCCCAGATTCCTCCATTCTCTGGGGGGAAAAAAATGCAACCAGAACCAGGAGCGGAAGTTGTTTTGGTTTCTCTTATATTTTTTCCACTGATTCCAGAAAGAGATGGTGTTTCCAAAACACTGGTCAAAAAGAGTTTTTCTAGTGACTGAAGCTGTGATTCAGCTGCAGAAGACATGGGCCTTGTGCCAATCTGAAGCCAGAGATTTCACCTCATCCGGCTTCTATGAGAAAAGAACTGAATGCACACTGAGCCCCAAATTTCTGGGCTGATATGGAATAGCATTTGCCCAGTTAAAGTCCAGATGCAGGCTTACTGTATAGGAGGATACAGCAAGGTTTTACTTCTTCAAAGCAGTCATCAGCAAGGCTTGGTTGGAGACTGTTGCATTTTGTGACCTAGCCAGGACACAATGGCATTTAATGGAATTCTTACTCTTTTTGCATTGCAAAATGACCCCTGGGAAAGCTTTGATTTCCCTCCAGCCATGGTCCCTCACCTGCAGTACTTACATGCTCCAAGCTGCAGGCTAAATACCAGGTTTAAGGGTGCGGTCACAGAGGCAGGAGCCGAGGTCTGCATCTGCACTGGGTAGCCTGGGGTTAACCCACTAAACTACATTACAGTCATCTGTTTAGTTTCAAGTTGAGAATAACACCACCTATTTTAGTATCTCACAAGAGGAGAGGCACTACCAGCATTAGTTGATGCTTGCAAAGTGCTCTTGAAGTTGTAAAGAATTTTAAGTGCTATTTTGAGAAGTTGTGTGCAGAGCATGACAACCCAGGCCACTCCCTACCAGGTCTGTTGGTCCAGATGAACTTCTCCAGCATTAAGTTTCCAAGTGATGCAGTTCCCTGCTCAAATTCTGGCTTAGATTTCACCGGTGAAGAATGTGGAAGGATCCTGCCCTTGGGCAAATGGGAAAATTGAAATCCCTTGACAGAAAGTCTTCCAGCAGTCCTTCCAGGTTAGAAACAGGGTTCTGCACTATTGGATAGGCTGGGGCATGGTGGTCTCCTCACACTTCAGTGAAGTGTTCCACAAGGACAAGAAGAAACGTAGCCCTGCTCTGCAAAATGCACCATGGAGCAGTTGCTGTTCATGGCCACAAATCCCCATGCTTCAAGGAGAACAGTAAATGGAACTTCAAAGCAATGTAGTGTACTATCTCCACACTCCAGTAATACCAACCAGTACACATTAGGACTGAGCCCTGTTATTAAGCACTGCAAAAAGACAGAAAGACAGCTTGCCTGCCACATATTTTTCCCAATTTTTGCATGATGAGAGAGTCTCAGGCATCAAGCACACATTCAAGACAGCTGAGCTGTGGTAATTGCCCACGCATGGACACGGAATCTAAGGGAGGACTTTGACTCATCTGAATTAGCTTAACTTTCAACAACAGAAATCAGCTACATTCAAAGTGCATTCCAAGATCGGGGACTAAGTGGTTGTGCATGCATATTCACCACAGGTCAGACAGCATGTTTGAAAATATTATTGCCAAAACTGGCTGACGGTCTTTGTCCTGATTTAATTATTTTAGACATGGTATTTATTTCATAAACTAACAAAAGTAAATCCATACACACCCTTCATGCTGACATTTTTACAGAAGAGCAATGGTGTAACTTCTACTACTTTCACATATTCTCTTCTTCTTCAGTTCTGGGCCCCTCACTACAAGAGAGATACTGAGTTGCTGGAGCGGGTCCAGAGAAGGGCAACAAAGCCGGTGAAGGGTCTGGAGCACAAATGTGATGAGGAATGGCTGAGGGAACTGGGGGTGTTTAGTTTGGAGAAGAGAAGCCTCAGGGGGAACCTTACCACTCTCTACAACTACCTGAAAGGAGGATGAAGTGTGGTGGGGTCAGCCTCTTCTCCCAAGTAACAGGTGATAGGACAAGAGGTAATGGCCTCAAGATGCACAAGGGGAGGTTTAGACTGGATATTAGGAAAACTTTCTTCACCAAAAGGGTGATCAGGCATTGGAACAGGCTGCCCACGGATGTGGTGGAGTCACCATCCCTGCAAGTGTCCAGAACCAGTGTAGATGAGGCCCTTAGCGACACAGTTTAGTGGTGGACTTGGCAGTCCTAGGGGAGCAGTTGGACTTGATGATGATAAAGGTCTTTTCCAACCTAGTTGATTCTACGATTTTGGCCACAGAAGATGTACCTCAGTCACTGCCCAGCCTTCCACCTCCACTAGAAGACATTAAGAGTGGGCAGGTCATGCAACAGTTAAGTATTTGTCTAAACAAATGGGGCTACCTAAATAAACCAGCAGCAAGTCCAAGGGAAAATGGCCCAAGTTAAAAGGGCAAGGCTTGTTAGCAATCACTTTAACTAGTGAAGACTAGTTAAATTAAGTGGGTTTGTTTGGACTTCTATCAGTTGAGGCAGAGACCACACATACAGTTCAGACAGCAGATGTGAAGGGAAGAAAAGGAATTAGATCCCTATCATTGGGCCCACAGGTATTAAATTGGTGAGAAGCTAAGAGGAGAGACTCCTTCAGCCAGCATAACTACTTACCTTAGAAAGGGACATCTGAGATAGCACCTATCTTAACTGAGTCTAGCAGCGGCTCCACCGGGAATCTCCACAGGCCACACTCCACAAGTCCTGCAGCCTCCTCCCTGCAGTGTTTAGAGGCCAAGTGTGGATAACTGGCTTCTGCCCTGTACTGCTTTGGCTGCTGGCACTGGTTTTGCTAGTGTGCCTCTTCCACCCTGGCAGTATCAGCCCAGGATCTGAATCAGGAAGTCTGAACCCAGAAACAAAACAAGCCTGTACCACCTAGAGGAGACAACCTTTCTCTGCCTTTGCTCACCAATTAGTACTTTTTAGCTGCTTCTACTCCCCCTTAAAACTTACAATTCAAGAAGGGGAGAAAAAGAACTCCTTTCATTAGCAATAACAGTCATATAAAAAAGAAAATCTTTCTCACTAATTATGGGCATTGTGTTTGCAGTCCATTTGCTCTTGATCACTTCTTTTCAGTTACTCCTTGTACTGATGCTTCATCCTGACCAGTGAGTAGGACAGCAGCACAGGGGGATCCAGTACCTCTTACTGCTCAACTACTTCTATTTTTGCATAACCTTAATGAGGCCTTTCCACCTCTCTCCCAGAGGATAACTAAGTATAGTGAGGGATAATAGCAGAAGTCCAGTGACAGCAAGTCCTGTCTAATGCTATTCTTTACAGACAGAGCATATCCTAAAACAGGTGGGCCAGCAGTATTTTTCCATGGATTTTTCTCTGTCTCAAGGGAAAAAAGAAAGAAACCAATAATCAAAATATAGCAAAGCATTTAAACTGGTATTATTTCCCTGGTCATCCAAAGGAGTGAGTGAGGACAAGATAACTCTGTGCTTAATTAATGAAGTTAGAATAAAAGATGAGCTCAGCATCCCCAACTGGAAAGGAAAAAAAAAAAAGACAATTCCAAACTGTTTTCTATTCATCTTGTTTGCAACCAGACAAACCTCATTACAGCTGAACTTCTGCAGAGCATCATAGTGACATTCAACGGACCACTTGCAAAGTATGCATTTCCTTCAAGTGTCCAGAACAAACTCTGGAGCCGGGGCCAGCTGTTTGTTAGAAAGCCAAGCTTCGGGCAAAACAACCTTCCAAGCTTCCACACTTGCTCAATTTGCCAATTAGACATACAAAACAAATAATGGGGAAAGGGAAGAAGGAGGGGGGAACTGCAGTATTGCTTTGCCAGAAAATGTCAAAATAAGCCAGAGATAGGAGCCAGTGGAGCTACTTACACCACATTATAATACGCAGAGCATTGCCTGCCTCCTGATCCTGATAGTAATTTGTCATTCTACTGAAGCCTCATTGCGTTTGTTTCCTTTAAGGGAGCCAGAAGTCTCATAATCCACCTCCCATCTTTGAGTGAATGTGGTCAGGCTGCCTATCAAGATATTTCAAGGGAAGGCCAAGATCCGTGCCTTGGAAAGCCAACAGTTTCTCCGTCTGTGCGGAAACCTAATGGACACAACATAATGTGGAACACTCTGTCCCAGAAAAGGGCTGAATCTCTGGTACTGGCTAAAAGCAGCAAATGCGCCTGCTCTGGAAGCACAGTGAGGTACAGCTCTCAGCCAACTCACACAAGCGGTCAGCACTGCAAAGGATGCCTTGGGATGCCTCTCCAAGTTTCAGTACCTGCCCTCTACCTGCACCCAGAGGCAGGTAGCCACACACCAGGCAGGCTAATGACAGACTTGTGTAACACCTTCTATATTAGACTCATCCTGACCTCCAGTTCTATTTGTGCATCAAGAACACAGCAACTGGACACCACTTAAAAAAGAACAATGCTGAAATCCTCTCATTTTATCCACCTCTCTGGGTCTCTGAGGGATATTTCTGGCTGGGAATCGTGACTTAGCAGGTGGGGTGTCAAAGCACACTCACTATGGTAGCTCAGGTGCCTGTGCAAGCTAATCTAACCTTAAGGAGAAACCATCTCGGTATCTCAGCCAGAGCTGGCCTGAAATGAGTGTGTACTCCTAAACCCCACTCCCCCTTCCCGCTTCTAAAACATAACATACCTATCTTAAGCCAGGCCCCCAGCAATGCCTGTGTTGTCTCCCTACCCTAAAACTTAAATTCTTCTTGCCTTTACATGCAGAGCTCAACTCTGTTTGCAAACCTGTCCTTCTCTTTCCAAGTTTTTCCCTTTTTAAGCATCCAAGCCTGAGGGTAAGGTTCCACAGCAGCTCCATCAAACTATTTTGATCCCATCCTCATCCCTGTAACAGAAGTCACATAATCCAGCCTCCTTCCTCGCACTGTTATTGGTGGTCATATATGTGGACCAGTTTAAGAAGCCAGCACAGCTGAAAATAACCAACACCAGAGAAAAAAGAAATGAATAAGTTTCAGACAGATCAGTCTCCTGTACAGATTCACTGCATGTGAATGGAAAAGGAGGGAAACATCTTTCCATGGGAAAGATGTAACAAAGCAGTATGGACGTACTACAGTAGAACTATCCTCACAGTCAGTGACTAGGTGGATCTGGCCAGGCCAGAATCTGAGGATAGATGGATAGAATGAAAGGAGGAGAGTCCAGGGTAGTTCCAGCAAGCTGTGTGTACCTAAGCCCAGTTCTGAGCTCTGCACGGCACTGTAGCTCTGCAGTGCAGACATACATATTCATTGACCTCAGAGATGGCAAGCAAACCCATCAGCAGTGACTCTGATTCATCTGTAACTTCCCTTTCTAGCTCCAAAAGTACCCTGTGAAACTGTTCAAGAGTCTTTCTTTGTATAAATCAGGAAATGCACACACTTTGCTTCCTTCATGTATTTCTCTCATTACTAGATGCCCATCTTGTAGTTAGAAAGCTTCTGACTGCCCTTAAAGTACAGCTCGTATCCACCCTTTACTACAAGAAAAGCAGCAATTCTTACAAAAGACAGATTATTCCAACCCACCATCCTGTTTTAAAGTATAGCAATGAAAAAAGGCCATTGGTAATTTGGGCTATTGCTGAATATGACAATGGGTTTGGTTTGTACTCTGAAAGGCAAATCAGATCATTGCTTTGGCAAAACTGCCCACTGCTACTGTACATGGTTACTGCAAAACCTCCAGCAAAGATATATTTAAAACCAAAAAGTTTTCAGAGACTCTTGCCTACCCTCTTGCCCTCACATCCTCTTTTTCCCACCCCAGAATCTCACAGCCTTACTTTATCCCTGACTGCAAAATCAGCATAGAAAGTGAAACCTGACAGGAACTGGGGTAGCAGTTTTTAATTAAAGGCAAAACAAACCTTAAAAGGATTTTGGACATTTTAAAATATTTAAAGACTGCAACCACAAAATCAAAGTTCTGTGTTTTGGGTACTTTTATGTACTGGTCTAACCAAAACCAGCTTTGTATAAAAGTACAGTTTTGCAAGTCAGCCCACTTCCATAAAGAGAACTATCCCCTTAAGCTATTACTAAAAGGTCATTTGGCCTGCAGGGACTTGCTCCCTCCTCTTGTATGTTCCTGTTAGCAGAATAGGAATGACCCAGCATCCCATAAACCTCCAAGCCCTTGAAACACCAGAGGCACCCAAGTCAACAAGTAAGAAAAGCTATTAATTTGGCATTCATTTCCCTTTTTAGATGCTTGGCGTGAGCTGTTTCTGGACCTGAATCCTGCAAAGGCTCAAACACAGCTTTAGCTTTACACACTGCATGGGTTCTATTTACTTCAACAATTGCAAAAGCTGAGAGGCCCAGGCACTTACAGAAATACTGGAACTCAGGCTCTGCTATCTCTTTAAAAAGGAACCCATCTATCTGGAAAGTCCATTTGCATTGGAGGGGTTGGGGTTATTAATGTATTACAGTTACATTACACCATGATTAGTCCAACCAAAAGAAAACAGCAGGAAGAAAAAAAATAGCTCCTACTTCCTCTCCACTCCCAAGTTAGTTTATTACATGTATTTGATGGCCCTTCACGAAGAGGCAGTAAGACCCTGAACCTGCAATGACCCCTGTTTCCACACAGAACATATGCGCTTCAGTGCAGGGGTTTGCCTGGAGAGGGTTCCTAGTCAGCTGAGCTCCAACATCCCTGAGCAAGCAGGAAAACAAAAACATCTTTGAATATTTCCCTTTAAAAAAGAAATAAATAGGTCTAGCAGAATTTGAATAGTCTGGTTCTACGAGACACTTCCTATCCTGCAGTTTTACAACTGAACACATCCCTGTAGGCTCTGGATGCTCTGCAGGCCTGCACTATTTGTGTGTATGGCACCATCCTGCAGCATCTTGAGCTGTGTTACTCAGCACCTTTAATTCTTTCTGAATCCTGCAAGAGTTGAGGGCACTCAGCCCCTCTCCGGCTGGGTCCCAAAACTAGTTTACTTTGATCTTAAGTGCTGGAATTGTTTGTGATTAAATCTAATCTACTCAAACCCTTGAATTTATCTGTTCTCCTAACACTTGCAACTTCACTGAAAACAACGCATGTAGAAATCACTAGCATCACACATCCTACTGAAGATGAAGTTAATTTACAGAATCTAGCCTTTAAAATACAAGGATTTCACAACAAATCTGTTGCTATAGCAACAGAGTAAGCTTATGTGAACTTCAGGCATTCATATTCACAGAAACTCCTGAAGCAAGACTGACTGTTTGCCATAACATCCCTACTCTTGCCAAGTTTCAAACAGTGCATGAATTATGCCAAAAAAAAAAATGGGTGTGACTAATACAAGCACACAGAACACCGAGGGGAAAAGAAACACCCAAGCTTTTGCCTCTAAGGCAACATTTGTTGATAGAAAAGATGGGCATTTAGAGAGCATGCCTCTTCCTTCCCTCTATCTTTTTGCTTTACTTGCACTTCATAAAAGCCCCACATGCACATTTGCCTCCCATAAATTGTACGACTTCTAGTAATGGCACATCTTTGCAGTCTATAGAACAAATCTTGTTTTAAAGACTTGCTCCCTTTGTACTCCCTTGGTATTTAAGGAGCACGTGTGCGCTGGAGGAGGAAAGTCAATCTGGTTTAACTCATACCCTTCTCTCACAGAGCTGCAAGCAATTCTTTTTGCAGCCTCTGAGAAAAGCATGCCCAGCCTTAGCCTGTGACAAGCTTTGTGACATCAAATCCATCTCTCTTCCATCCCCTCCTGCCCCTCTCTTCTTTCCACCCCAGCCCAGCCTGCCCACTCTCATTTACCAAGGTCAGACTTTTCTAAGGGCCAGCCTGCATTTAACGTGCTGTATCCAGATCCAGAAACTTCCTGCTAATTACTGTGGTCACACTTCCTAATCCAACAAGCATCAAACTGCACAGTAGTCTGTCAAGTGGAATAGGTCATCTAGCTATCTGCTGCAGGTCACTCACTTGGCAGATTCTTCTTGATGAAAGATAGTTCTGCAAGGTAGCTGTTCCAACATGAACAGCAATCTAGACTAATTACATGTGATACACCCACTCTGACTCATGTGATAGCACAATAGGAAAGGGAGGGAGGAAGGGGAAGAAGATGAAGAGAAACGAGAAGGGTAAGCACAGTAAGTCTTTAACTCATCTGAGGAACAGAGGAAAGTTTCACACTTTCCACTCTTCCCTATGGAAGCCTCTGCAAATTTTGGATTACAAGAATTTATTCAAATCAAAATGTTATCCCTCCCCACCTGCCCCAGCTCCACTTCCCATTACAATTCAACCAAAACATTTCCTTCTCAGAACTCAGTAACTGTTTTTGGGTTTGTTGCACTCTATAAAGGCTGAATACCACATTATTCAAGCAGCGAAAGCATCTCTCTGGCTGTAATTTCATCCCATGTTCCCACAGTTGATTTTACATTCTTTCACTCTGCCCAAATCCTGATTTTTGCTTAATGATGGAATTAACCCAAACACATGTTGAGAGCAGAATGTGAAGACATGGGAGGGCTCAGGAGACTTTGTAGTAAGGAAAACTTAAGGCCCATAGGATTAATTTTACAACTGATGTTGAAATTAAGAGCAGGGATATGGAAGAAGGATTTCTTCTCTGCATGCATTGCCTCAACATTCAGTCCACCTTCTCAGCTCAAGTGTTAGGCCCTGAACCCATAATCTTTCACAGCATGTTCTACATAAAATGCTGGTCTCCAGCATGCATTCTGTCAGGCATTATGTCAATGTGCCTGCCCTTCTTTCAGGAGGAATGACATCCCCAAAGCTTCAGCTCAGCAACTAAGTGTGCATAGAACGCTGTCCAGGTCTTAAGATGATCACCCCACAACCCCCATGGGTTTATTAGCATAGCTATTTTTAATTTTTCTTGACACTAAACTGATTTCAAGCGAGTTGAACAGTGTTCATTGTAGAGGCTGCAGATACACTGTTTGATAGAAGTCAGCCAGGTCAACAACTGAGGGCAAGAACATGCCATCCTCTTGGAACAAACGAGTTGGCCCAATGGGATAGATTAAGTAAGACACAACTTGTTGTAACATGGTTTCTTCAGGAATGATGCCACATGGCTGGGTTTCCTTGCATGAGTCCTGTCCTTGGTGGAGGCTGTACTGGTTGCATTTGATGTTCATTGCTGCACCAAATAAAGCCATCTATGCAATGCTTGCTAATTATAGTATCTTCTGTTAGGACGGCTACAAACGATCAAGAATGAAAGGCCATGAAATACATTAGGTCCTTATGATTATGGAAGACGAGAACACAACTTGCTGAACCATTTTGTCAGTCCATTGACAAGTCCATTTGTGAGAGAAGGAAGTTTCCAAGAGCTAAACCTGGAAGCTGGGAGATACTCACAGAATCACAGAATGGTTTGGGTTGGAAGGGACTTTAAAGATCATTAAAGATCATCATGTCCCAATCCCCTGCCACGGGCAGAGACACCTTCTACTACATCAAGTAACTTAAAGCCCTGTTCAACCTGGGCAATCTTGTGTGAAGTATGAAAACGAGAAAAATTAGGGGGCAGGGGAAGAAGGTGAGAAGTCACAAAACTACTCATGGTCCATGGATGATTTCAGAACGCCTGTGTTACCTGAACACTTGACCTTGCTCTGCCCTGGATAATTCACAATGCTGGCATCAAGTTGCCACTTGCCAGGAAAATCGTATTGGGTTACTCACCATCACATGAGCTGGGCCTGCCCCCAAGCACTGCAGATTCAACCAGCGCTGAAAACTGCACGTATTTATAACCCTTTGCCAACTGAATGCCTGTTTTCCAGCCATAAGGGTTTTGGTAGTTTGCCCTCCAGCCTTGTTGCTAACAGCACTCAACTGAACATAACACTTCTGCTCAGCATGCTGTGGCACCAGCAGGCACTATAAAGCCAAATATGTGCCTGAAGGCTTGCTCAGAGCTCTTAGAAGGACTTACCTTGGCTACACAGGCCTTGGGTCAACCTCCAGTCCCTCATATCAAGGCCAGCAGGGGGATGAGAAACCAAGATGTGGACTCACCCACTAGATTTTACACCACCAATCACGGTTGGTTTACCCTTAATTTGAGTTAGAGGTCACCCCAGTCTAACTGAGCCCTGTCACCTCATTCTGAGACATTGGCTGTGGATTTTGTCTTCTTGTTTCACAATCACATTTTGGTCTCGAGTGATAGATTCTTGAACTCTGGTGGAGCACTTTCACTCCTGTTTGGTCACAGCACAGCATTCACTGTACTACATGAATGTATTTTCCTCTCAGAGCTTTAGCAAAGGGCTTCTGCAGGATGCAAACCTGCACTCCCTCAGGCTTTAGACCATGCGTTCTTCCAGCACCATAATGCCAGCCCTGAGGGCAACACAGTCCCTGGGGAAGAACAAGCAAGAAGATTTGGAACTTGCTTTCATTTCTACTCATTACACATTTCTGGTGCCCTCTACCCTTTGGCAAAAATACTGAACTACCAGAAAGCAGAAGCAAATTCCTATAGTTTCCAACTAATAGTAGCCAAGGCTGTGTTGGCACGCCAAGTAGTGCCCATTGCTTTTAAATGGATTAATTCTGCTGTTTGGAGAAGCATGCAAGTGAGTCTTGGCAGAACAGGAGTTAATATTTCAGAGGGGTTGTTCTATAATAGTAGCTTAGCTTAAAGAGTTACAGGTGTTCCACATGAGGGCCACCATATTCAAGCTGGCATTCTTAATACCAGCTCCCAGAACTGCTCAGGACTTGTAGCTCTGTCTTTCCAAGAGTTGTGATTAATTGACTTTGCCGGAAACCTGAGCTCCCAGTTGAGCTTCATTTTCCATTTCTTCCTTCTAAACCAGATAAATATACTCCCACCTATTTTAATCTACTGTACTTCTTATTCTTTTCTCCCAGAAAAAAAATGTTGGCTGTTTCTAGGCTGCAGTTTTGGGGAGGCAAGGAAATTTCATGACAAAAAAAGCATTTAAGTCAGTTTGTAGCTGTTACAGCCAGGAAGTGCTTGTTCTTCTGTGAACAATGAAAGGGCAGTCCCTGCAGAAGTGCAGGATGTTCTGGACACTGCCACTGAACTGCTACACAGCTGTCAGAGGCAGCCTATCTAAGCAAGCACAGTGGTCTTGGCCAGGGCTCTGCAAGGCCTAAAACTACACACGGAGGAGATCAGTTTGGTCTTGAGTGCCTCAAGGCTGCCCCTTCCTTGCAATACAGGCAATATCCAAAGTCCCTTAGTACTCCCAGGTAAGTGCCCAAGTACTTATGGGAACTGAGGAGTCCTCTGTAACTTTGCAATGTCAGAAGTGTGAAAAAGGACATGCTATTGCTCAGGGCCTCCCATTTTCCAGCTCCTGGGATCCAAAAGGCCACATGCTAAAATTAAGTAGATAACACACTGACCCCACTGTGAACTACTTGGGGCCAGTGGAAAAGACTCACACAAATATTCACAGATTGAAACAGAGACACTGGTAAGTGTTCATAGATGCATCCTATTACTCACACTGAAAGAGCTTAACTACTTCTAAAAGACAGAAAAGAAAGTACATACCTAAATGTTATTTCAAATAACTCCAGTGCTTTAAATAAGTGCACTAAATATCTCTTGAAGTGTCGGATTCAGAATGACTCTGCTCACGGTAAATGAAGGCTTGAGTTTTCTGGGTAGCAAGAGGAGATCTGGTGCATAGAGATGAAAAACATTTCTCTCATTAATTTCAATGGGTCTGCCTGGAGTCTCAAATCTTAAGCACATGCTTATGTACTTGACTGAACACAGAAAGGACTTAAGCACATGTTTAAGTGTTTTGATGAGTGTTGCCATATGAATTTCAACATGGGTTTTCAGATCTCTGGCTTGACTGACAGACTCAACCCTTTCAAACATGTATTATCTAATTAGTGCCTGAAGGGAAAGGCCTAGATATAGAACATTTGTCTTTTAGCACACAACTCACACAGCATTTCATGACGTCTTGACACTTATTAATTGCATCCAGTTTGAATATAAACACTGTCACATGATGCTTAATCGAGAATTGGCTGAAATACCACAAACAAAGGATTATAAGCAGAGAGCGGGAAGGATGGATCTCAGGGGATGCCACGGGGAATTTTTAGTGTGTCCAGTCTTGTCCTCAAACGATAAGGAAAACAGAATTAAAAACAAGCCAGAGTTTGTAGATGGCAGAAAACAGACATGAGAGGAGCTAGAAAAACATACCTAGAAATATTTGAAATTTGGTGGAAAGGAAGAGTTATAATGGAAGGGAAGAAAGAAATTTCCATCTTCTTCCTCTCAGCTGGAACAGAGACAATATTCTTGACACCTTCTGTCCAAAGAGTTAATAAAAACCTCCATGGATGATCCAAAATACGCACAGAACAATAGTAGAGACAGTATCACAGTATCACACAGAGCAGTAAGAGTGGAATACGGTCTCCAGGAAGAAAGGCAGGGGTAAAAGGTTTCTGTAAAACTACCACGTCTTCTTAAAAAATCCCAGCAGCAGGAATGGCACCAGTATAAATCCCCTTCCCACCTCCCTTCTGCCTGCCAATCTTCCTCCGTGAGGCTGTTCCAGCTTTGCCATTTCCAGCTCTACAGACTATGGACTTCAGTCATCCCAACTCCTGTTGCAGGCTGGGACTTGTGACAGAGGCAGAATAAACTACTTTTCCTAGCTTTGCCATGACATCTCATCCAGGAAATTCCTTCCTTGCTCAAGCAATCAGAACCTGGGACCAGGATGTGACTGCCACCAACAGGCAGTGGAAGAAGTGGATGACACAGACGCATTCCTGTAGTTTAGTCTCCTACAGGCATGCAGGACTTTGCATGTGTTTACAAGAGCATGGAAGCTCCTAGGAGATTGCAGGACAAGAGCCTAAACTTGCACTGGAAACGAACAGAAGGACTGCAAGCTGATATCCTCTTTCTGGATGGAATATGCTCTATTCTTCAGCTACGAGGAAGCAGAATGCTGGAGCCTGAATCCTGTATTTGTAGAGCTGAAAGAAATTAGCCCAAAGACATTTTTCCACATTAGTTTGGCATTTGCTAAAAGCCACTACAGTTGCATTTATAGCATATCATTTTTCAGATGACCAGAAGACTTATTTTCATCTGCCTGTCAATTCATTCATTTATCATTCAGACCTTTCCTTTAAGTAAAAGTGTTCTCTCATAACTTTCATACCATTGTAAATTTTTACCATGTGGGGGAATCAAGTAAAATTCATCAGAGCTTTCAATCAATGTGAGATATATATATAGATACAGAAAAAGATATATGAAGAAAGTGCAGCAACAGTATTAAATTTCAGAGCAAAATCATTTATTCAGCCTAACAATGAAGCTGCTATCTGGAAACAAGACTGATTATTCATAATACTACCCACTGCTATTACCAGAACTCTTTACAGCCCCCGATAAGCTTTTATCCAACATGTTTAACGTGTCAAAGTCAATTTGCCTTTCCACATGTATATTTCATAACGTTACTTAAGTATACAACCAGACACCCAAGTATTATATAGAGTATACATTTGTTTGTATTTATTTAATATTGCCCTAGCTCTTGACAAGTTTAAAAGAACAGGCGTCTCACAAATAACTGAGGTTTCTTTAGGAAAAGATCTGCCATGAAAAGTTATGGTTTTTCTAAGCATCTTAATGGTAGAGGGTTTCTATTTAAAAGTAGGAAGAAAGGTTGTGTAATTATGTATCTTTATAGCTACATATTGTAATATACAGTCTAATTTACATAGCTAGAGTAACAAAGGACAAGGTTATCTCTCCTAACAGCCAACAATGGCAACTCCAGGTAACATGAGAAATAAGGGGTACACCAGGGAGCACACAGCAGACAAACTGACCACATAGATTCAGCTCAGATCCACCAGGCCTCCTGACCCCTGCAAGGACACCAGTCCCAAGCCAGCTATTGGAATCACTGACAATGCACTGTGCAGGTGGGGCTTCAATAGCTCAAGTACAGCAACATATAGAGACACAGCCCAGGTCCAATGCAGTCAGTGCTGAATCAGAACTTTCAGCCCCACTGACACAGGGGCTGTCTCTACTTGCGATCACACTTCTAGAAGCACCAGATCTATCAGCTAACTGCTCAAGGGCTGCTTAACAGCAGTGCCATCACTTCTGGCATCAAGCTACTCCTAAAAGACATATAGCTATTCTCACTTACTCCTGCATCTAAGCCAACACACCCAATGTCTCTACACAGAGCAAGCTCAGGTCGCCCCATATTCAGAGCCCTGGTATAACCCAAAGTACTCTGGCAATATTCTGCAAAGAGTTTCATCTCCCCAAGAAGCACCACGGTTTTACCTGGAGCACCTGCAGGGATAACACCAGCTGTTTCCTCCTCACACCCCCCTACCCATCCCCAAGTACATCCTCATGAGCTCCCAACACTGCCAATGGAGCTAAGAACTGATCACCCATCCTTCAGAGAGCAGTTTCTGCTGCCTGGTAACCTCAGGATCCTGATGCACCGCAAAAACAGGGCCCCACCTCCAGAACCATCCTTCCCACAAAGGCACAGCTCTCTCACTCCACTCCAACTGAGTATCTTTTTATAGTCCAGCCTCCTCATCCTGCACAGGACCCAGAGGCTGACCTGAATGCCTTTTAATGCTCCTCTGCCTGGCGAGCGTGGGAATGTGCCCCCTCACACTGCTTTACAAGTACTGAACAACTTCATATTGCCTGTGCAGGCCAGAGAAACTGTCTTGTCCCCAATGGGGAAACTAAGGCAAGCAGCTTGAGCATCATCCCTGCTGACTGTCAGTACCAAACCTGTCCCTTTCTTACCTTAGCACACTAAGTAAGGAGTAAGCTGTGTAGGCTGTAAGCAGATCAGCTCCTCACACACAAAAAGTCTGTCTGAAGTGTCCAGCACCGATGAACTCTCAAGCTGATTTCCACACAGTACTAGCAGGGCTTTCTTTTGGATGAAGCACCTGCACAGCCAAAAATGAAAGCCTGAGGAAAGCTTATTATCCATGAAGTGCAGACTTACCAAAAAAATACAAAACCCCTCAGCATTTTGAATTTAGCTTACCTTGAAGCATCCCTGACAGTTTAATGGACAGACACATAAGCATGCAAACACCGAGGCACACGTTAAGAGTAGTTAGCTGAAACCGAGGGCCCAGTTTGCCTCCTGTTCACATCTCTGAAATAAGCCCACTGGGGCCAGAATGTTTTTACGCTTTCCCTTCACCACAATCATGAGCAAAATCTAAACTATTCCTGGTAAAAAACTTCCGGAACATTCAGCTTTAAAATACATGTATTCCTCCCTCACACTATGTACCTGATGGCACAACAGAATGACAAAATACACTGGTTTTGTGTGATCACTTGTGTTCTTCTGATTAAATACAGAAGATACTGACAATTTCCCCCTAAGTTACTTTGGCAAAGCTCCTGCAGTCATTCTCACAGTCTACTGAGCAATTCCTCTAACAAATGCAACACCCAGAAAGATTGAGTTCGTGTCACAGCAACACATCTTTACAGCTGAGAATCGTTTTCAGGCTTTGAATCCAGCTAAAAAGAGATGCATTAGCAAATGCAGACAATGCATTCCTGTTTTCTTTTAAAGGAGGTACAACCAACACACATGATGAATTCTGAAGCCTTTACATGATATAAATAAATAAACATGATTTTTCCTTATTATTAAATGGAGCATTAGGCAAACTTTTTAGTTTGAGATGGAAATGAAAGAGACCAGACTTTTCCTCACCTATACCTTGGACAGCGCTGACAACCAAGAAAATGGAGTAAAAAGGCTTCCCCAATACCTTGCTATTGTCTGGATGACCACTAAATTTTAATAGCAAATTCAAATAATGAAGATAGGAAAATACCAGGATCATAAGAACAGTGCTATTTTATTGGAAAACCAGAGGATTCATCTGTTAGCCAGCAATGAGAAATCAAAATAACTGCAAGTAGCCTTGGGCTAGAATCTGCTCTTATTTACACCAACCAGGTAATTCCATTTATTGCAGTGGGATTACTCCAGGCAGATATTGTGGTCATGCAGCTGTTTAACACCTCGTGCAGAACAGAGCCCTCCAAGGAGAGAATTTGGATCCATGCATTTACACTTTCTATCAGGCACATACCCTTCAGGGGCTATAATGCAATGTTAAATAAATAAGGTAAAATAAAAATAGGGACTTCTGGCTCAGGTTTTAACTCTGCCCTCCTGCACAAGGTTCCAACTGATTTACCAAGTTAGTATTGAAAGAGCTCATTTCTCCATTACTAATTCCTATTACTGTTATCTGGAGTCAAGAAGAAGGTGATTCAGAGTGAAGATATCAGAAAAAATGATCAAATCACTTGAACAGGCAATAACAGCACATTGACTAGCTACAGCAGCTGGATTACAGGTGGTAGTTCTTGCTCCCATAGAATGGCTGACATAGGAAACACTTTCCAGGGTGAATCATGAGATGCTGCTGAGCAGAGCAAAAGAAGATACAGTCTCTGAATGAATTCTCCATTGCTGCAACCTGAACTAAGGTATCATCCTAGAAGGAGGAAGATAGACTTTATATTTCCACATTCCCCTATGTTTCCTTATGCTCCCTTAGGTTTCTCAGTCACTGTGGAAGAAGTGTCAGCTGTTGATGAATCTATCACTGGAAGGTAAGCAAGTAACATGGCTGGGGATCTATCCCCTGCAAAGGGCCTTTCTGTCAGGCTGCACATGAAGATGATGCCTTTGGTTGAGACCAGTACACAAGGAAATGTTCATGCACATCAGTAGTTCCAATGGTGTGCCCGGCGATAACAACAGAAACTTACTCGCTGCCACTAGCTCAGGCAGCAGAATCTCATCCAGGTGGTTGTTTTTTTCCTGACCTTTGCCAGTTGTGGCCCATTGGTGGAGCATATTAAGACAAATGTATTGCCTCCATCAGATCCCCTCAGCTCCTAAGTAGGTTCTTGTGACCTCATCACAGTAAACTATGAGACAAATGATCTGCAAGATGAAATTACTTCCAACCAAACTGATGCAATTTCACAGGCCTTTAAGGACATGATTTCAAGACAATGCATGCAGATGCTTTTAATCAGATGCAGACAGAAAGTGGTTTGCTGAATGAGAAGCTAATGTGCAGCTGTGAAAGAGAAAGGTGGGCTTGTTAATTATTAGATTTCTTACATACTTGGAACACTCTATCTGCTTAAGTTGGAGAGAAGTAGCTATTTTTTACCCACACTACCCACTGAAGGTCAAGCAACCATGTCTTTTGCCTGCACTAAAGTTGCAGAAAAGTCCAGGCAAACAACTTTGCAGAGAGAAAGCACTGTATGCCATTGCACAATATGGATGACATTTTTCTTTACAAAACACTGCAGGGGGATGGCAGGGTATCAGCACAGAGAAGTTCTCCAGACTTGGTGACTAATTCAACTTTAGAAGATATTGCTCCTACAGCAGTAACAGACTTAGACAGGAGTCCTGCCCCTGAAATCATTTCCCATCAATCTCAATCACTCTGAAAGGCTCAGCCACCAAAGGTTCCCAAGTCAGCTGGCACACAAATGTCCAGACCCTGCCAATATTTTGTGATCCACTTACTGTAAACACACAGCTAATGAATGTTCATTCCCTTGATGAGTCTTTTGGAAAGTGGAGACACATCTAAGAGTGTTTAGGAGGTATGTAGTACTCAAAAAAATTGATGAATGTTCTGACACATCTTAAAAGAGAGGCACCAATGCCTTCAGCCAAATGAATAATGCTAATCTTGTATAAAGACATGAGTTATCTCAGGAGCCTCAATGTATTAATTTCATTATCACTGAACACTGCAGTTGTTAAATATTCTGACCCCATGGCCTGGGGAAGGAAGAGAACAAGACTAATGCCAATGAAAATTGTTAGCTGTTAAAGAAACCTTTGCATAATTGTGATGGCAGTTTTGTGCCAGCCTGTGGATTACGTATTTCCAACATCAGCAATGGCCTTTGCTAACCCAAAATGCCCACTTATCAGATTCTGAGGCTGTACAGCTCTTCCAGCAAACAGGATGCCCAGACTCTGGGAGAAATGCTGACCTGCAACTGAAAAGGAGATGTGCCAGAGTCACTGCCCATCTTCCCACTGACCTAAGCCAGAACTCCTCAACACAATTATCAGTAGCCTACAGGAAGACTTGAACTCAATTTGTCTTGATGCCCAGAGGGACTGCTCTTCTAAATAGCTGTGCACAAGATGCGCTGTAGAGACACACTGGTGTGCACACAGACATGCATAAATTTAAACAGAGAGTTTAACAACGTTTTAACAATACTGTGCTGAACCACCACGAAAAACATGATTTGACTTGAGTTTCTTTTCACTACAAGGCAGATGATGGGACCCTTTTAACAGAGTCAGAATTTGGCAGTACGAAGTAACCTGCGGATGGGATGCCCGACACAGCACATCTACTATAAGGCTGCATTCACTGACTGCCATCTTAGAAAGCTTCGAGGCATCAAGGAAGCTGAACGTAATCTTCCGGTCCTTTCGGCCCTCCCAGAGAGCTTGTCTTCCACAGAAGGGAACAGGAAACCTGTCTCTGTGTGTGATCATGTTGCCATCTAGTGACCGCAACCCAGAGACTACTCAAGCCCTAACGCTCCTCCACAAGCACCGACAAAGCTGTGAGTGAAGCAACAGGGTCTTGTATAACCAAGACCTCAAGGGAAGCCCAAGCTGTTGCCAAGATATACAGGATTATTTCTCCTAATGTTACAAGTCTCACTTAAGCAGAAACAGCAAGTTCCTTGAGTAGGGTGATAAGGATCATAGAGGTTGTAGCTCTTGCAGTATCATTTTTGTGCCACCCTTCAGCTCTAGGGCCAACACAGTGGTTCCCTTTCCTGAATTCACACGGGGAGTTGGCCAGACCAACCGCAACAGGCAGTCATGGCCAGAGGGCCTCTGCCACTCCTGTGAGATTTGCTCAACTTTTCCTGTTGTGCACAAAGAACAAAATATCCCAGATAGGTACTGGGCAGGGCAAGGCCTCCTCTACTGCTCTTTGCACCTAGATTCAATGGCAGCTTTTCTGGGACTGAGGGGAAAATGCAATTATTATCTGCAGCCCAAAAGATGTAGGTAGCCAGCGCCCTTTTTCATATGACTAAGACATGTAAGCAAATAAAATGTGGGGATTCCACACACAGGCACTTCTGAAATCCAACTCTCCCTGCTCTTTTAATCATCCTTTACCAATCCTGGCCCAAGACACAATCTCCATAAAAGTTGTTTGAGTGTTTTCTGAACTTACAGTTATGATGCCACATTTCTTTTTTGGCAATTTGAGAAGTCAGACTTCCTTTCATAAACGTGCTCAGTCCATATGTATGTAAATAAGCGTACATATATGTGTGTGTGTGTGCACGCCTATAAAGACATCTACACAAACAGAGCATCCTCTCCAGGGTCCAATCTTTTTTTCCCTTATATACACATTGCTACAAAGTCAGTTGTAGGCAATTGGCCAAAGATACAGGGATGCACTTACATGTGACCTTCTGCAGTATCTCTGCAAGTTTTTCACCCTGCCTAAACACCAGCCATTACCACCCCAAAGTCTTTGCATCCTGAAAATTACTTCTCCCCACAGTATCAGGTTTTGTGGAATCTCTTTGTTTTTCCCTTTACTGAAAGAAGGCCTCTGTTTCTGCTTTAAGAGAGTCACGCACCAGTCCGGATCAGTATCATCTCATTGGTTCTGTCCATAAACATACACACACAGGAACAAAACCAGCTCATATGTTTTCCTCTTATTATTCTATGTATTATCTATTTTTTTGCCTTGGGATCTAAGAAGCCACTGATTTGTTTTTACTAAAATGTAAATAAATTTTCAACCATATATTCCCTGATCAAATACAGACAATGAAAGGCTAATTTCAGCATACTTTTCTCCTTAAACTGTTATAGAAGTCTCGGTGTGGTTTCCTGAGAGATATGATACACACAAGAATTGCTACCAGATATAATTTACTGGCTCCAATTTATTAAAGATCAAAGAATGGAGAAAATAGGCCTCATCTTTCTTGTTCTTCTTGGCAGTGGAACCTTTAGATCCTCACAAAAGGAAAAGAAACAAACATGAGGATATACAATTGCACTGGGGAGAATATCATGATCACATTGAAATACCCAAAGGACTTAAGGATGGCTTCCAAAAACCTTCATAATAATTAAATGCATAAACCAAGTCAGATGAAGATTACCAGGCACCACGGCTATAAATCAACCTTGGTGCAGCTATTCTAGCGTGAAACAGCTGAATATCTTCTTCCACTGTGGTGACGCTCTACGGTTTGGGATGGGATATTTCCAGTGGAATATGGAGGAGAGCACGCAGCATGGGAAATAAGGGAACCACATTTCTTAAAACCTTTTCCATCAAAATACACTATCTGATGAAGCTAATCTCTGCCACTCTGGTTAAATTTGCTCACTTTTCCTGTGAAGCACAAAGAAGAAAAAGACACGAAGCAGAATGAAGGATGCCCATGTGCCGGATTGCTATTTTTGCTCTATTATGCTATACATGATTATTCATGTAGTTCAATTAATTCTTCCCAAAAATAACTCACTAGCTGAGACAAGAAACAGAAATTTTGTTGTATTCTTTCCTATGAGAACTTACATTTCTCAGGCAATTCCTTAAAATCAGGTTTTACTTTAGTCCTTAGCAAAGTGCTTCCTTTCCAGAGCGACCACCCAGAAGAAAACAGGACACTCCATAGTTTCATATTCTTTGAGGAGCAGAATGCTGAGTTCCAGCCAAATACTTACCCAGCCATCAAGGAGTTAAATGTGTTGAGCAGCTACTTCAGGTTCTGCAGCTATGTATGTACTGATTAGCAGTGGTTGGAATAAAAGACTACAGCCCAAGGAAGGCGGAGCATTCTCAGAAACAGCAGTCTGGCAAGAAGCTGTCAAGGGAATAGATCCAGAACCCCCAAGAAGAATGAGACGGACTGACTGGGAACAATTAAGGAAAATCATTCCAGCCTCTATAAAGGGGAAAACAGAGCATCTTTCTGATACTGTGGGGTCCCTGGAAATCACCAATAACATAGGATACTGAAGAGACTAAAAGACCAACAGATTGGACCATTCATAATGTCTTGGAGGATAACAGCAAAACCCCTCACAAGAAGAATGGAAAGTCTTCCCCAGCATCAGTCCCTATCAAATGTATTAATGATGCCAACAGTGCTTCTACAGCATGTTTCACTCCTGTGCAAACCAGACAACTGCTGGCTGTTTGTTTGAGGGGTCATTCACAGTAGTCATCTCTTACTGCCTCACTATGCAAAATTTCAAATAGCATAGCAAACTGCTCCAATGCCAGGGACCAGAGTCTCCATTCAACCCCTATCTGACCCGAAGCTGCACTATACTGCTAGAGAAAGCTATCCAAAAGTCCATTCCCAAGCCCATTAGTTTTTTAATTACTCTATTGACAGTGCTAATGATTAGCAATGTCTATTGAGAGATGTAGGATTGAACAGGCTGATGGACTGACATTACCAGCTCACTTTATGCAGACACCTGAACAACTCCCAGTCCCACCTAAAAACCTTCTTAGTGAATCTCACCCAATTCCAGCTTGGAAAGCAGACAGAAGTAGTCACCTTAGAGAAAGATAAGGATGTTAGAGATCAACAGTCATCTGTTCCCCATCCATGTACTTGGACTTCACCTTGATTCCATCAGGTTTTGTATCTTTTTCAAAAACCATGCTTAACATAAACTACTATGAAACTGGTTACCTTAATTAGGCAAAGAGAATTCCTTCTGTCTGTCTCTTGCTGAGTTTTGGTCTCAGTGTAAGCCATCAGCAGTGAGTTTGGCAGACTAATTCTGCAAGGAGCAGGTCTCCTTAAAGACTGGAGACCCAACTGGATCTATGTTTCAGGCTGGAGTGAGGGCAGGTTAAGATAAGAGAATTGGTACTCTCTCCACAAAACAGGACTGAATGGGGGACTGAGTCATGGAAGTGTGAGCCAGAGGCATATGAAAGGAGAGCACGATAAGCAGGGACTTAGAGCACGATAAGGAGGGACTCAGTGAGTCCCACTGCTACTGCAGACGATGTGCTAGTAAGTTATGTTCCACAGATGATGGAACAAGGAGAAAATTCCTGCCATCATTCCTACCCTATTCCTTATTTGGGGAACTTTATCACATCCCATCTCCTTGATCCTTGTAAGGCAAATGAATCTGTTCTGTGGCAGTGATCTTCTTCTGGTACGTGGGGACTAGACAAACTGAATGTAGTACATGACCTCAGCGCTTGTGTCAAGTACTTTTGTGACTCTATGCCTCTTTTGGGGACGAAGACAGGAGCAAAGCTGGTGACTTGCATCCTGTCAGTCAACATGTATTCTCAAATTCCCCTGATCATAACGTGCCTGGGTGGAGCAAAAAGATGGTCCTGTTTTTCCAGACTAATATGCCCAGCTGTGGTGTGGAAAAAAGAGGCAAATCCATGGCCTGACTTTCAGAGAATGGTCTAATAGTTGAGATTGGAAGGGATCTATGAAGGTCATCTTCTTCAACCCCCACTGCTCAAGTAGGGTCACTTAGAGCAGGCTGCCTAGGACCACCATAGAATGGTTTGGGTTGGAAAGGACCTTAAAAATCATCTAGTTCCAAGCCCCATGCCATGGGCAGGGACACGTCCCACTTGACCAGGTTATTCAAAGCCCTGTCCAACCTGGCCAGGGGTGGGGCATTCATCATCTCTTTGGGTGACCTGTTCCAGTGCCTCACCACCCTCACAGTAAAGAACCTCTTCCCTATATCCAACCTGAATCTCCCTTGTTTAAGTTTAAATGCATTACCCCTTGTCTTATCGCTACAGTCCCTGATAAGCATTGTCCCTGCTGTTTATAGTGGAAAGTACTGGTGCTCACAGCACCTGTGCAAGGCAGATCTCTCACCTCAGGCATGTGCTTTATCCACAATAATGCATAGATGAGGAAAGCAAGGGATAGTATTTCACAGGAAGTAGTGCTATTTGGAATGGAGATGGACTCTGATACAAAAGACTGTAAAGCAGCTATTTCTACATATACACACACAAAAAAGCAGAAATGATTAAAATATTTATGTGCAGGATTAATGCATAGCCTGTAAAACTCTGGCTGCAATCTTCCATCAGAATGAGCCATCTGCTTATTTATCCATCTTAGTAAACTGAAAATATATAGAATAGCAAAACTGCACAAACCGTCTCTCCCCTGAAAGAAAATACATGCTGCTGTCTCAACAGTGGAACAAAAAGAAAAGCAAGTGTCTTTGCAAATTAATTGCTTTATTGAAATTCTTAAAGAATTAACTGGAAATGGTAAAAAAGAAGGCATCTTAGGCTATGGAACAATTCAGTAATACAAAATCCTATTAGTCTCTTTGAAAGGTCTTAAAGTGCTTTGTAAGGGACTGCTATTAATCTACAGATGGGAAAGGCAAGGCCTTGCAAGGTGATATGACTTATCCACGGCTTTACCACTCAGTAGTGGAAAGAGGAATACAAACTAAGTTTCTTAATCCCCAGTCCACCACCAGCTTCCTTTAAACTTACCTCTATCACAAGTAGGACTCGAACAGCAGTTGATAACGAATCTGTTGACTCTTGGGCCTTCAGCTGTGGTTTTGTCAGAATCCATGTGGAAACTTGGAGGGATGCAATACTGGTGGACACTGTACAAATCATTCTTCTTCAGGCAACTAAAGACGTGAAGATGCAACAGGGACCCACTTCTGCATGGAGAAAAGCTACTGCAACTTCACACTAGACTTAAGTGAAAGAAACTTGTGTGGGAAACGCTGGGCAAAGGCTTTGCACAACTTGCCCCAAATCGAGTCACTTGAAGGCGTTGCTTCTCTCTCCCTTAGGGGAAGTCACTCATTAATGTGCCACCACATCCTTGTCTCCTTCTACATCAGAAGTGGAATGAGAACATGTCAGAGCTCCTACTCTTGAGGGTACAGTTCTGCACACCCATGCTGCTATGTCAACCTCTTCCAGACTCCCACCTGATCCCCTTTACGGGTACCTCCATCTTCAGACACATTAAACAACGTGGCAGGATAAACACTGCAGCCATGGCACCACATGGCAGCTGACCAGGCCTCTCCAGCAGGCTGGAGCAGAGGACCTCAGCCGAAGCGCAGCCTCCCTCCAGGTGAGGATGACCCGGCTGCGGGAATCCTTTCCACCAGAAATCACCTCTTCCAGCCGAGCATAGCAGGGAGCCCCTCGGGCAGAGGCAGGGCCGGGTGCCATGAGGGACAGCGGCGGGACCGAGGGCCATAGGGCCCTATCGATGCAGGAGCTGCTCGGCCCGGCGCGCTTCGCCACAAGATGTCGCCGTCCCCTCAGGCAGGGGGGTGGCGGCCGCGGGCCCCGCGGGGCCGGCTCCGCTGCGGCGGGGCGGGGGCTCACCGGGGCCGCCCGAGACCTGCCGGCCGCCGCCGGCCTGGCGCGGAAGGGCACACGGGCCGCGCCGCCGCGGCCTCAGGAAGCCGAAGGGGAGACGGGTTTCGAGACCCGCCCTCTACCCGCGGGGCTGCTGCCGCTTGCCTGGCGGCCCCTTGCGCACTTCTGAGACCGCGTAGAAGCGTTTGGGTTTGAAAAGACCTTCAGGCTCATCCAGGGCCAGCCGTTCACCTGGCTGCCCAGTCCGCCACTAAACCATGGTCCTGAGCACCACGTCTACAAGTCTTTAAATACCTCCAGGGATGGTGACTCCACCACTGCCCTCGGCAGCCTGTTCCAATGCCTGACAACCCTCTCTGTGAAGAAATCGTTCCTAACACCCAGCCTAAACCTTCCCTGCTGCAGGTTGAGGCTGTTACCTCTTGTCCTGTCATCTGTTAATTGGGAGAAGAGACCGACCCCACCTCACTTCATCCTCCTGTCAGGCAGTTGTAGGGAGTGATATGGTCCCCCTGAGCCTTCTCTTCTCCAGACTAAACACCCCCAGTTACCTCATCAGTTCCTCATCACACTGTGCTCCAGACCCTTCACAGGCCCCATCGCCCTTCTCTGGCCCCACTCCAGCACCTCAATGTCTCTCTTGTAGTGAGGGGCCCAGAACTGAACCCAGGATTCAAGGTGCAGCCTCACCAGTGCCCAGTACAAGGGGATAATCACTGCCCTGGCCCTGCTGCCACACTATTGCTGATGCAGGCCAGGATGCCATTGGCCTTCTTGGCTGCCTGAGCACAAGCTGGCTCATGTTCAGCTCTGTCAGTCAGCACCCCCAGGTCCTTTTCTGCTGAGCAGCTTTCCAGCCACTCTGCCCCAAGCCTGGAGCGTTGCATGGGGTTGTTGTGGCTCAAGTGCAGGATCCAGCACTTTGCTTTGTTCAACCTCATACCACTGGCCATAGCTCATCAATCAACCTGTCCAGTTCCCTCTGCAGAGCCTTGCTGTCCTTCGCACATCAACACACCCAGCCAACTTGGTGTCATCCACAAATCAACTGAGGGTGCACTCAATCCTCTCATCCACATCATTGATAAAGGTATTAAGCAGAACTGGCCCTAGTACTGAGCCGCGGGGAACACCACTTGTGACCGGCCACCAGCTGGATTAAACTCCATTCACCGCCACTCTTTGGGCTCATCCAGCCAGCGTTTTACCCAGTGAACAGTAAACCATCCAAGCTGTGAGCAGCCAGTTTCTCCAGGAGAATGCTGTGGGAAATGGTGTCAAACCCTCCACTGAAGTCTAGGTAGACAGCATCCACAGTCTTTCCCTCATCCACTGAGCTCAGTCCTGCTCGCTGAAAAAGGGAGGGCTTAAGCGCTTTGGTCCCAGGAGGACCAGAAGGGCCTCCTGCAGAACAGGCTGCCTGCCCTCTGCAGCAATGTGTCCTGCAAAGCCACAGAGTGCTGGCTTCAAACCAGGTACCCTCTTTGCACCCAGGGCATGGGAGGCTCCAGCTCTGGGAGGCTGTTCACAGGCCTCACTTCTCTGCTTTACAAGACCTCCTTTCCATGGCCAGTTCATTCTTCAGTGCTCCTGTGACACCACTGTCCTTTAGCCAAACTTATTTGTCACTGTGCCTTCAGAAAAAAACCAAAACAAATCCATCAGTCTAAAAGGATGCCTGCTATTCCCTGTTGCTAGGAGCATTTTATGGTGACTCGGTGGTAAGGTAAAGCTACCATGTTTACTAAATCTCCCCATCTGGACCAAGCATCCCTCCAAAAATTACTAAATACAACAAATTGATCCTAAAATGTGTCTCTTGCAAGACTCGGCAGCCTCCACTCCTGTTGAGTTGACTCCTGGAAGGCAGTTACAAGTTAGGGCTAAACAACCTGGCTAGGATGCAAACAGCTGCTCTGCTGGAAGATGTGTCCGCCTCCCACTTACTTGTCAGCTCCAGCCTGCTAGAGGGTTACCACCTTCCCGGCGCTGTAGGTGGGATCACCTTATCTAAGTGCTGCCTAATCCACTTCAGGCACACTCAGACAGGCTGGCTCAGTCTGAATTGGTGGGGTGAGCTCAGCCAGCAGATTTTCCTTGAAGCCTGTAGTAGATGCTAGACACACAACTCCATTGAAGTGGTAGTGGTATTAGCTTGCCATAGGTGCATCCAGATGGAGAAAAGAATGAATGTCTTGAAAGCTGAATGACCCTTTTCAAACGTACCACTAACCTTTCACTAAAGATGTTCTGGTGATCCCAGAGACCTCCTATCCCTGACATACACAACATCTAGATCCAGCCTAGACCACACATGTTAGTACTCTGGTTCTGAGTCCAAGAGACTCAAACACATGTGAACATAAGTGTGGGGGAGACGGGAGGAAAGAGGTCATCCACAGCAGCCTCTGAGCAATCCTGTAGCGATGGTGCGTATGTAAATGACGTAGGAGGGTTCAGAACAGGAATCTGCTCTCAGAAAATATTTGCCCTCTGTGACACGAGGAGTCCTGCTGATGTCAATGAGACAGGAGTGGCAAGCCCTGGTCCTCCATAAGGAGTCAGATTTTCCTTTTTTTCTTAATATTCACAGGATTATTATGAACATCTGGTAAACAAATTCTTTCTTAACGATTGACAAGATTTTGACCATTTCCTTTCAGGCAGCTGGCTTAGAATAGTGAGACACACACTCTAGGGTTTAGATTCACTCTTTTTTTCCACATATAGTTTCTTCCACACAAGAACCAAGCAAAGTTTCTGCTGATGCATAACTGTACTCACTGTAACTGCTGGGGGGAGAGTTTCCCCTAAGACTGTGTTTAAATCCAACCATCCCTTTTTCAAGACTGTGCTCATTATTACAAGATAGATGCAATGGTACCAGCTTTGTTTGATTCAGTGTGTGTTCGGTACCTCTGGAAAAGAAGATTTAACAATCCTAAACTGTTCAGGAAGTTAGAGGGAAGGGTTACGTTGCAATTCAATGCACAACAAGGAGATAATTAAACTGGCGCACAGGAGAATCCTTTCTAATTGAGTCCCTGGATCAGATTTTGCTGGCAACCACTGGGAGTGGAGATTAAAAGAGTTTAACAGCTTCCATTTTCAAAAAGTGATTTTTAAGAGGAAAATATTGTACTTCATTAAGGATTTCATTGGAGCCACAATGAGTTATGTTCTAAGCAAGACATACTTCATTACTATCTTTGCTTACATTGGTTCTGTAGATTCAAGTGCATTCTAAGGGAGGTTATTTTTTGTTACCATGGTAAAAATTATTTTAACTGTATATGATCATCATTGCCCCCTCTGTTTGCTCATAATCTCTTCTACTCCTCCACTTTCCCCTTCCAAATATATAAGCATCAAGATTTTTTTTCTTCTTCCTTTCACTCCACAGAAAAACAATCTCTTAAACACATCCAGGGATGACACCTGTTTATTAACTGCTCTGGATAAAAACCAGCTCTCTTTGTACAGTTAAGTATTCAAGACGAATTCAAAAATTTTAATAGCTAGAAGTTAAACTCTCTTTTTTTAGCCTGGCTTCCTAATGAAATGAGGCTTCTGTGAGCCTGCTGTCTGTTTTCCTCTCCTTTCCCATCCTCCTCCCCCATTCAAATGCTTTTAAACCTGTTGGCCAATTCCAGCTGAATTTGGCAGAGAGGTAGGAAAATAATATCTTTGCAACCTTACCAAGCTTAATGAAAATCAGCACTGGGCTGAGAGGAGATACCCAAATGAATGCCCTTGTTTGAGGAAAGATGAGGTAGTTCCACAGTCACCTGTTTGGCTCAAGGGATGACCCAGCAACATGCACACACCCGCCAGCCTTTACATACTGGAGCTTTCCCACCACCAAATGTCTGCTGCTTGGCTAGCTATTGCTGTGGTGCAGGAAAGCAGGTGGGACTTACACAATGTGGGGAACTGGAGGTGGTGTGGGACTGTGCAAGTCACTGTGTGAAGCTGTAGTTACAGGGTTGTGTATACAAGGCACGGGGTAAAGACGCATAGGAAGCAGCTTTCACTGCATCAGCTGCTCCCAGAACAACTACTTGCTGTGACTGATACTACCCACTTGATAATAGCCACCTTCAAATAGCACAGTAATCCAAACCGGCACGATTCTTTCCCCATGATAACATTTTGCTGTTCTGCATAAGCAATTTCGGTAGGTCACATACAAGAAGATTTCCTGTACAAAATACTGAGCAGGAATATTCCTTATCTTTCATAGCCACTGCCTCCAGACAACCTATATTATTCCCCTTGCATCCTGGGTGGGAGCCAGGACTGCTAGAGTGATGAATCAAGAACATCCATAAGGAAAATGAAATGGAGGAGGCTCTTATTCAGTACATTCATCTTTTGTTAATTGTTGCTATATGTCATTCCAGCCCCCCATCCTTCCAAATGGCTGGGACTGTGACTCAGCTTCAGCAGCTTACATACTCAGAAGAGAGAAGAGTCACCCTCCTGGGGCTGATTTCACTATCGCTTCATAAGCTCTGCTGCTCAGCAGGCTTGTCCATCACACAGATCCTTTTGCAGATCTCACTCATCCCAGATCCGTGTCTTGTCCTAAGCAGCCAACCAAAATGGACAAGGACAGCTACAGCATCAGGGGCCAACAAGATTATCCTGCTAGCAGGACAGCTGCATACTGGTTATGATACCAGGCAATGCCAGACAATGGTACAAGGCGTTGGTCACCTGGCATCATTGTCCTGTCCTCATCACATAATCTAAATGACAGAGCATGAACTGTGCCTAAAGACAGAGAAACAAAACCCACTCTCCAACCCTGCTGCAGAAATGTCAGCAACTGATGGACAGGCAATACAAACCAAGAAGGGAAATTCTTTCTTTGGCTGATAGACTTAAATCCAGTAGATTCAGGTTGTCAGTCATGAGTCAGCTCTGAAGCAAGCTTGTGCCTTCAAGATATGGTATAGATGCTTCAGAGTTGATAACTAATAAGTCACTCTCTGTGTATGGAAAGCTCAACACTGCTGTTCCTAGGAAGCAATTACACTAGATGGCAGGTTGGAAGGAGGGGTTCATGTAACTGGCAGCCAGAAAGAAGGAATCAAAATAAAGTTAATGAGATTTCTTTTTAAGTAACTGCTGTGTCCTCTTCAAAATAGGGCAAGGCCCCTTAGGTGGAAACTGAGGGAAAAACATAGTGAAAGCACAACAAAACAGCAATGAATAGCAACTGGAAAATAAACTAGAAACATATGTAAAACAAAGAGGCAAAACAGAAAGGCCTTTCCAAGCCTCACCTTTATGCCCCAGCCCTGGAGCCAGGAGATTGCATACAGTCCCCAGTGTCATTAAAGACAGCATTTTCTCCTTCTTGCTATCCTCTGCAAAGAAGACTTTAAAAACATAACATAGATGCACTTTAAAGAAAAGCCGGGAAATGCACCCAATTTGGGCTAGCAAACACTGGGTCTTTAAAAGCAGAGCGACCTGCTAATTCCTTGAGATTTGCCCCACAACTTTTGAACAGTGAGAAAGTGTTCAAAATGCTGGTAATACTGCCTGGATTGGATGAATTAATAGTTTGGGCCCTGGAAACACTATACAACTATGCTGCTTTCTAGACGTAATGTGACTATTTTCACTAAAAAGGTGTTTATGTGCAAATATGTAGCTTTCAGATCAAAGAGAAACCTGGTATCAGCAAGTAAACAACGAGGACAGAGATGACTAGAGACACACATGAAGTCTGTAAACTCTGTATTGTAAGTCTAATGTTTCCAAGTGCATCTGGAGGTGGTACATTTATGTTGCTAAAGACCCAGCTCACACCACAATGACAATGGGACACTATAATGATATTGCTGGGACGCTGTAATGATGTTGGCAGCTGACTGCAAGCCTTCTACTGCTAATGCTTTAGAATAAGTCAGACACCACAACCCATATTTAGAGCATGCTTTTCAGAGACATTGGCCACCCACAATTCCTACAGGGCTGGGCACAGATACCAAGCCAACAGCTGTAAAGCTCTCATTTCCAATGTTGTGTTTCCAGTCAACACACAAAGCCTAGGTAGGGAACATCTTGTCAGGAATGTCTTCTGGGTTTGTCCTTTGGTTTTTTTCTCATCCTGTTTCCCAGCTACTCTTACTGAGGAACAAGAAAATCAAATGACTTGCATGGAGGTCACAGAGTGAGTCATCAGCTCAGCCCAGTGACGGTCAAATAATGCTTATTTGTAAAACTATAATTTTATAGTGCTCTGCTGCATAGCTTTAAAAATGAACGTATGGGAAAAATACACCCACATATGACAAACGTACTTACACTCTCTCTGCTTTGGGTGGACGTTCTGTTAGTCACAGGGAAGCATCTGTGTAAAGCTTTTTTTGTTGCTGCTCTTTGCTTCTCTAGACATTTCATCAAATGGTCCCTGAGTCAGAAGAAGTGGGTTTTGCTATTAAAGTCTGTGTGGAGGCTGCATTCCAAAGCTGCTGGAGGATTCAAAGATAAATATTCCTACTTTGCGGAAAAAGGGGAAAAAAACCAAAATCTTTGATTTAAAAACCAACAACAACAATCCAAACTGAATGTAATGTTTACGAAGACAGTAAATAACTAATGATCCTGCCTGATACTTCCTTTGGAACTGAAAGCCAAATGGAGTTTCATTAAAGCACAAGTTCCTTTAAAACTGCTTTCAGTTGTATGACATGTGTGCCTACCGTGCTAAAAAAAAGGGTATTGATTCATATTGAAACTAATTCCAACAGCAACAGAGTATTAGCCAGCAACCTCACACAGCCACTGTGCGACAAACAAAGCTCTCTGGAGCAGGAGCCATCTCTGTTCTGTGATTTGTATTTTGTGTGGTAAGGGTGGAACGTAAGCCTGCAATAACCTGTCTCCAGAAAATATCTGGGGGTGAGCCTGTAGGTTATGGCTCCATTGGCTCGCTACTTTGGAAGCCTCATGTATCCTCTTAGATACAGGGCTTGTATCAATAAAATGAAAGAGAGCTGCGCGGGCCAAGATGGTAGAATCACCCCATCCTGTGAAAGAGTTTCCCATATACATATAAAACCAGTAGCTGAAGAACACACCAGAGGTGTAATATGAGGAAGTTGGACTTCAAATTGAATCTAAGTACATTACTCAGAGTAGCATCCCTGCCTGAGTTCAGGGCAGCTGCTGAGCAGCACCTTCAGATCCACAGTTGCCATGGACAGCAGATATGACAAAGAAAGTCTGTGCTTTCCCTATGTAGTATCTGTCATCAGCCCTTCTGCGGGGGCACCTAAGTCTAGATGATTTTAAACAAAAAGACTGGACGTGAGGAAGAAAATTTTTACAGTGAGGGTGGTAAAACACTGGCACAGGTTGCCCAGAGAGGTGGTGGATGCACCATCCCTGGAGACATTCCAGGATAGGCTGGATGTGGTTCTGAGCAACCTGATCTAGATGAAGATGTCCCTGCTCATTGCAGGGGGGTTGGACTGGATGAGCTTTGAAGGTCCCTTACAACCCAAACCATTCTATGATTCTAGGGGCTTAGAAGGATTTTGCCCCCCTGCATGAGGCAGAAAGTGTTTCCTCCCTTTTGCCCTGGATACACTAATGTGCAGGATGGAGGGGCTGAGTTGCTCAAGGATAGGGAAGCTCACAGCCAAGCTGGGCCCTGAGGTTGACTGCAAAGTTGAGTTCTTACCCCGTCCCACTTTGCCCATGTTCGCAATATCCCATGAGTGGGATGATCTACTTCATACTAAGAGTGCCCTGAATGAGGGGAGGAAGTCTGAGAATTCACTTAGCCTCCCTGACCCCTGTAGCTTTAACTCTTTGTTGCCTGGCCTAGCAGTAAACAGCTTAAGAGCGAAGAGCTCTGCCTCTAGAGGTGATGAGCCTCTAAAAGTGGAGCTTTGCAGAATGAAAGCTGTTGAGCAAGTCTGCACAGGAAAAGGGGACCATTTTGTTGGAGCTGGCCTGGTCCCAGCCTCACATTGCCACTGTGATCGTGACAGGGAAAAACAGTCCTCAGGCGGCATTGATGCACCTCATCTCCGATAGCCAGATCACTGAGGCAGTTATAGCTCATGTCCAAGAAAAACTCAGAAGATGAATGAATAAAAATGTTGAAATATTAGATCATCTGCAGAACAATGAAAACCCCAAACAGACACAAACAATGTTAGTGCCTTTTTTTCTGTTTTTTTTAACTTCAAGCTGAAAACCTGTTTGGGCCAGAATTCTTTGGAATCATGCTACTAAATGTGCCTATAGTTAGAAGATAAAAAAAAAGAGGCGTTAAAGCTGCTAGGAGATGTGATCATCACAAAGAGGGACTGGTTGCAGCCTGCAGGAACCTGAAAAGAAACTGGTGAGTGCAGGAGTTAGAAGGCATTGCTATGACAACAAAGCAAACCACTCCTGAAGAGAATAGAAAATATGTACAGCCATGCCAAGATCATAAGCAAAGAAACGTATATTCTAAGAGGAGGCAAACGAAACATTGGCTTGGAAAACAAAATTACTCCTTTAGCATGATTTCTTCTTTATACATGGCACCTACTCAGGAAAAGCATGCGTTTAGCAGAGGGAAAGAAACTTTCGTCAAAGCACCTCTTTGCCCAGTCCTTACCCTTTGAGGAGGTAGCAGAAAGATCTATGCTTTATGTTTACACTCTCAAATTTCGGTTAGCCGTGGTTGTTTAAGCTATCCATAAGGTGGTCTCTATGCTTTTTTCCAACCAACACTTACTGTGCTTGTGAACAAATTTAATGCTTACTTGCTTACATTTTCCCTCCTAATAAAATTAATCTCATTTACCAGAAGACGCCTTTTATTCACATTCAAAGCTTAAGGTACTCCATGGAGGGTTAAACCTAGAAATTCCTGTAGCATTAAGGCAGAGAAGGGTTCCATGTTCCTCTACAGCTGCACGTAAGTCATTATTAACAAGATTGGGCCAAGCAGTTGTCTGGACCATACCTAGCAGAAGGCTCCGTCCTGGCATTGATGCTTGATGACAGTCAGCTCTTGAAATCAGAGCCAGCATGGATGTTGACATAATGGTCTACACTTGTGTGCTCAGCCAGGAGGGGGAAAATCCTCTAGTTCCCGAAGTGAAGGAGCAAATGAGCAGGCCAGGGAAATACACTATAACAAAAGTGTGCTGAAGAGACAGTGAGCAGCATCTAGGGTTTGTCACTAGGAACAGAGCTGGGTAGCTTTGTGCCATGGGATTGTTCTGCATAGCAGATGGCCTACGCTGGGAGAATTGAACAGATAATGCTGGAGGGAGAGCAGTATTAGGCCCTAGCTGGACAGTCTTATGATGAAAATGGTAGGAGGGAGGATGTCATATAAACAGTCTCGAGTGGGTTGTCCTCTGTCTTTACAGGGCCCTCATGATGCCTCCCGCCAGCAGACCTGAGCAGTTCTGCATCACTTTCTGGCATAAATACTTTCCTGCTTCAGCCTCAGAGATTTCCTTCCCCTGCACCACTCCTTAGCCAGAGACCAAAACACAGAGCTCAACTGTTACAAACATACACCGTGCCCCATAATACATTTGGAACATCAGCAAACTAAAGCATGAAAAACATCATTGTGGGCTAAGGAGATATCCTGCAGTAACAACAACAAAGTGTATATGTCCTTGCCTGTCCTGTGAATGCTACTGCCATGGAGCAGTGTGCCCCCGAGCAGAGACATGGCCTGTGCCACCAAAGGGAATTTCAGCCTACGGCAACGCCACCTACATACCCAGACACGCTAAACTGTCAGAAACACTCATCTGTCAGCATAGCTCTGTCTACACCAGCGCCTTGCCAGCAGTGGGGGAGTTGATTTCTTTCCACACCCTAGAATTACACTGGCAAACTCTGTAGGTTACACTAAGCCACAGAGTGCAGGCCACGTGTGCATATACTTTATTGGCCTTCATTTGATCCTGTGCATTAAAGGCAGCTGGGCTTCCTCTCTTTCCAACTAAATAATAATTATACCTATTGTTCCCAGTGGGCAAAGAGACCCTGTTCGCACATATCCAGAAAGACAAGGCATATAATTAACACCTTGCTGGGATAGAGAGCTTTTGTTCAGGTTAGTTATTACATGTCTTGCAGCCTGAAAACAGTGCTTCTTACATTCATTTCAGCTCATTTCCTCCCTGCCTCAGAGCTTAACTCTCTGCTTCTTCCCAGGTCTTTGTGCATGAATGTGTCCAGCAGCAGTGCTCAGTAAACTGAGGCCAACAGCTTAATACGGATGTCTGAAGCTGCATCCCAAACCACTATGTGCATCCCATGTTCCTGCATGCAGAGGGGTGCTGTGGCTGTCCTTGCTGCTGCCAGATCCATTTGCAAATGAATGACAAAGGTCTTCACCAAAGATGCAAGGCAGAGGACAGCTCTCTCACCTTGAGACTTGGGCTACAGGAAGAAGGTGAAGTTCAACCAGATGGATGGGTTTAAATAACAGCTCATTGCTTTTTTCTTCCTCCTTCCTTTGTCTTTTGTTCCTTATCCCATTCCCATCCACACTGCAGCTCTCATTTTCATGCTGTGTTCTCTCCTTTCCCTTCCCATGAGCTGGACTCCACCCTCTGCTGATCAGTGTGCTAAAAAAATCTCATTTTTTGTGCATGTGTGTTTAGATTTGTTACTTTTTTCACTTTAGGTTTTACTTTCCAAGCTTCTTGTTCAGTGTATTCAACTGAAGGGTCCCAAACATGCTGAAGACCTGCACAAAGGGGCAAGCAGAATAGTCATGGTTAAGGGCAGAAAGGGGGTGGACAGCAAAAGGGGGAGTATGCTCCCCTCTTCCAGCAGCAATCTGTCATTAGATCAGCTTAAGCTCTCTTCTGTAATTTGCCATTCATTTTACCATCACAGTGATTTGGATTATAGTGCCATGAGAAGGTAGGGAAGGTTGAACTACATTTTGTCAGTAATAATATCGCATAGGTACAGTTATAGCAGCAAAGAATCACTTCATCTCAGGGCCAAAATCACATAGTTACCGTATTGCCAGAATAAGGGCTATCCTTATGACATGAGCTTCCCAGGAAGGCAACTCTCACAAACCCTCTGGGACATGGTTACTCCCCAGCACACTAAAAGGCCCCATGACCTATCCAGGCAGAGCAGGGAAATCCTCCCCACGCCAGTGCCCCATATCGCAGCCTCTGTGCACATGAACTGCTGACAGGCCTGCACTTGCACTGGCAGCCACCAGCACTCAGGAATACAAGGCAGAGAACAGCTGAAGAGCAGAAGCTATACTTAAGCCATGAGGAACCACAGCAAGACCAGAAACCAAATGGTTTGAAACAATCAATGCAGGTTTTGGCCATCGACTGACAAAGGAGCAGCTGTGGCTACTGCCTTACAGCAATAAGCCCTGGAAAGCAGCAGGGTTACCAACACCCAACTGACAAGCATTTGCATAGCCAACATTTCATCACCTCACTTCAAGCTTGGCCCAGCTGGATCTACCTGATTTGGCGAGGCCTCTGCAACCCCAGAGTGGTGCTTTGCCCACCAACAGCTTTAACTATAAATATCCAAAGCATCCTACTGATAAAACCTGAGTGAGAAGGAGCACTTATATCAGCTTAAAGACACCTAAGTACCAAGTTCCTTTGATGGGACTACTCTCTGGTGCCTGTCATCAGCATGAAGCTAGAGGTCAGCTCTGTATCAGAGCACTCCCAAATCAGCAGGATTAACTTAAAACCCCTTTGTCAGCTCCATAAACTAAACATGGTGCACAGCTGGATTGGTAGTGTATAACATTTTCACTGCCTCATACAGACAAAGCAGCACTGGTGCTTTGAGTAGAAAAGGTATAAAAAAGTCCATTTCACACCTGTACTAGCTTAATAAAACCAATGGTAGCTGTGTTTTGTAAATGGAAAGTGCAGTCACATTCATGTGATCCTGGCAGGCCAAAATCTCCTCTAGTTCTTTCTTCTTTTGCTGCCTCTAAATGCAATAGCATCTGGTGCCTTGGGGCTTCAGCCCTTCTAATTAACTAACAAGCTTTATCTCCCACTGGTGCAACTCAAAGGTGATTCTGCCATCTCAGGAAACACTGATGCTCTTTTTTTTTTTCCCTCCCTGTTCTAATTTAAATATCATGCAGTCCCACCCTACCAAATAACCACTGTAAGGAGCTTTAAATAGGTCTTTATATACTTACCACAATGAGATGGCAGGAGACAGGTAAGCAATTAGGCAAAATAAGCAGCAAGTTCCTCTAATACAACAGCCATGCAAAGTTACTGTTCATTTCCTGTGACAACTGTATCTGAATGATAAAGGATGTTTAAATGGATTTGACACATAACATTTTGATAATGATCTCTGGTTTGAGACCTCAGTGTTATGAATTAACATGAAGGTCCCTTATGTACATACCCCACCAAGATGAGTAGGACCTAAACAAGCCTCTAAAACCACCATGATAGCAAAGTTCCTAAAACACATGGTGGTATTACTGGGCTATGATTTGAAATGTTATTGTTAGAATTAGCAGTTCAAAAAAGTGCAAAATAAACCAATACAAAACCCCAGGCCCAGCTTTAGTTCTCCTTATTTTCCTGTTCTACTCAATAGGATTTCTGTATGCCCTACTCAGCAGCTGCCTCTGGAGAGGCTAAAATATCCCTGCACAAGAGTCAGGCACTGCCAGGAGAAGGACACACAGTGCTGGGGATGGGCACTACTTCGTATCCCATGAAGCTAGCACAGAACAGCAAGCAAAGGAGTGTTCTTTCAGATCCTTTTGTAATGTCAAGTCAGGAGAGCTCAGCAGTGCCAGTAGGCCAAGCAGAGGCAGAAAGGATTTTTCCCAGCTGCCAGGGACACACCTTTCCTACTTTCCATGAGCGGTCTCTCATCTTCTTTTGCTGCTGGTGGCTGGAGATAATAGCAGCTGTGCTGTCTTGGGCATTTTTCTCCAGGATCTCATCTGGTCCCTTGAATAGGAACAGCAGACACACTTCCTTAAGTTCCCAGTCCCTTCCCTGGGTGAAAAGTTATCTTCCCTCCCCTTTATCTCAAAAGGACGGCTCTGGGAAGCATGGCTTAGCCCTGAAAAGGGCCCTGTTGTGAGAAGACAGGGGAAGTAAGATTAAAGAGAAAAGCAGCAGCAAAGCTGGACCACAATATCTGATTGAAACCTCAGGTTTTACTCACAGTTTACTGAAACTCCCCCCCACTTCCAAATTTTCTCATGGCAGAATGAATTGCTCCATCAGCAAGTGTAAACGGAAATGATTAATTTACCCCTCCCATCCAAACTGATTACCAAGACTTCCATATCTTCAGGACCTGAGTAATGAATGAGCTTCCTGTGATTATAGCCAGGCACACCATGAGGTCTCTGGCGTTAGCATTCACACCTCTGGGTCAAAAGCTGTAAGGACCACACAGGGTATCTGTGCTCATCAGAGGCAGCAGCAATATTTTAGCATGGCAAACAGTAACCCCTGTAGTCTTTGACCTTGTGCACAGTAGTAATATTGGTTTTAAAAGGAAAAACATTGCAGTCTGCGTTTCACACCACAGGGCACGTGGCGCACCAGGCTAATGGGAAAGTGCTGGATTGCTGATTTCCCCACCATGCAGAGCAGCTTGGACTTTGTATGTGAAATGTGAGGCTCAGTTTCCTGGGAGAAACACAAGAGGAATCGGAAGCTCCTATCTTGCAGAGAGACAAAAAGCTGCCAGCAGTTAATGGATGGTATCTTGCTTTCTTATGTGACAAGCCTCCCTCCTGGTGAGACGGGAATGGAGCATGAGCTGGAAGCTGCAGTTTCTTACAGCTCCTTCTCTTGTAGTGGCATGGTTCCCAGTGGCTGATTTTACCATGTGCCAAGCAAAAATCTGTCCTCCTGCTATCTTTGGCCTCCATGCTATCAAATGCTGACCCTGATTCAGAGCTGCGCTGGTCTGAGTTAAATGGCATAGCAGCAAGACACCCGGGCTTCTCTGCACTAACTCGCTCCCCGCTGCTAACAGCTATGGGAAAACCAAGCTGGAGATCCAAGCAGAGACGTGATGGTCACCCTCCTCTGTTCTGTCTTTCAGGCCAGATGTTGATCCAAAGCCTCTTCTCCAGCTGCTTTCAAGGTAGAAATAACAAACTGTCACCATCATTCTCAACGGAATAAAACCTGAACCTCAGCCTTAGCACACAGGCCAGCATCCCCCTTCCCCCCAGAGGAAAATGGTTTGTGTGTTAAACTTTCACAACTAAACCTGAAACCCAGTGATGTTTGTTTTAGGTTTTGTTACAAACCTAGAACACAGGCCAAGTTTGGGGGAAAAAAACCCAAAACCCACGGGCAAAGTTTCAAGCAAATCAAGACCGATTTACGGTATGAGTGGAAACCATACTCAATTCACTGCTTTCACAGGGGTTTGATCTGAAACCAGGCACAGTCTGGCAGCCTCCAGCTGACTTTTGCTTCAGGTTACATTGAAAGCCAAACCCAGCACATCTCCCCAAGTACCCAAGTCCTTGCAAGAAGATGGATTCACAATCACAGATACTCCATAGATCCCATAATTGCACAGCAGTATCTACACACCGCTGTGTACTGCAGTCTCACATGGGCAATAGATCTGCCTTCAAGACATGAGAGCTTTCATTATTAAATGTCAGGTAACTGAGATTCTAGCCTGTCTTTTTTTATTTGCTGGGGGGTTCCTCCCCCCATTTCCTCTAATTGTTTTGCTTTTAATCTCTCTGCTTCTTTGGTACGGTTGGCTTTTTATCAGATTGCAGGCAAAAATTCTGGTGGGTTTGTATCAAAGGCCGTAAGTTGTTGCAGTAATTGAGAATGCTGTTGCAGCACTGATAGTAGTTCACCAATTTTACAGTGAGATAAGGTGCATGCCTTACTATGAGCATATACTGCATTATCTCTGATCTTTCTCTGCCTGACACTGATACTTGTGTATGTTTTAGGCCTGCTTTTGAGATACTAAAGTGTCCATGTGAAAAAAGTGATGGCAATTGTGAGACAGACAGTGCAGGAGTCAGCGTTTTCAGAGGCACAAGGAAAGCTGAAATAAAAAATGGACAACCAAAGCCATTATTTAATGATCTCTGCCTGGCTTCTACCATTATTTCACATCGTGAAATGTGACATCTTGCCTCCGTGTGCCAGCCCTCCATGTTCCAAGTCCTGCTTAACACCTTGTGGATCCAGACAGTGAGGGTTTAAGCATCCCTGAGCCTGATGAGACGCTCCAGACACACAAACATTCACAACACGATGGCCCTAAGTCAGCACATCAGTTTTAGGGCCATGCAGTCCGTGCCTTACACAGATGTACATCTGTGCTTGGCTATATGCTGGGAGTAGACTTTTATGGGATTAGGCACCGGGAACATTAAGTGCATGCTGAAGTGTTTGTGGGACTGGCAACCTATCTATTAACAAAAGAAACAGATACATAAATACTACTTTGCACTTCTCCAGTCCCCCATCCTAATTCTTTGTATTTTAATCAGATTAAACTTTGCAGAAACATATTATTTCACGACAAAAACACCACAAGGAACAATCCTTTGTATAGGGTATCAAAGAATCATCTTGAGACATGGCTCCAGTCAAGTTGGCACGGAAGAGGTAAAGAATCCCCAGCCACGAATCCTCCCCAAGACGGCAGGAAGCCACAGGGAAGTTTGCTTGCTGGAGCCAGGCTCCTGGAAATGTGCTGTTCTCTGTAGTGGTTTCAACAACAACAACAACAAGAAAATCTGATAGCAAGTATGATGGGCTTAACGTATGAGCTGCTCCCCATGCAGCCCCTTGATTCGCTTCAATGGGTGCAGAGAGATCGCTTCATTGCCACCTATTTCCCCAGGTCCCTGCTGAGATGGGCTTTGCCCCCCAGGCAGTGCTTTCCCAGCGGATAAGGGTGGAGATACACATCCTCCTCTGGCTGCAGCTGTGCTGGCCAAGTCGTTCCCACCATTGCTGTCCCCATGGGTCCCTCGACCTGCTCCCTTCAAAACCTGCTCTTTAAACCACTTATCGGGCTCATTTTCACCTTGCTGTGACATTAACTGGAGACAGGCTGCGAGCAGCAAACATCCGCCTGCATCTTCACAGGCACATCTCCCACTGGCCAGCGGCGGCCTGCCGGATGCTTTGACTTCCTTCTCCACAACACCTTGAGCCCCAGTAAGCTGTGACAGCCTCCTCCAGACACTGCTCTGAGTGAGGGACCAGCGAGCGGGTTTTGCCTGCAATTCTTCACTTCTACATTGACTTTGCAGGGTGTTAAACCAAAGTAGTGAATAGCCCAGCACCATGTAACCTGAGTAACCCTATTCCTTGCTAGCCAGAAGGCAGTTGGGGTTGGTATTCCTTTACTTATTCTTCCGAAATTTACCAGGCTATGTAATCTTTTCACCTGAGGTGACTAAGGTTAGGAATGAACTTCTAGATGTTAATAACAACTGCCAGCCATGCCACCACTCAGCTTTGTGCAGAGAACTGCCAAGCAGCAGACCAAATTCCTCCCTCATATAATCCCAACAAAAGGAAGGTTATTCCAGCAGCAGTAATTCTTATTTCTTCATGCTGGCCACATTCCACTTCTTAAATCCAGTTTTCTATTTACATTTTAAGTATCCTCCTCAGAAGATAAGTGAATTAGGCTGCCACGCTGTCTACTAAGGCTGACTGAAAGAATGAAAAGAGAAAACTAGTCCAGCTGAAGCACAGCTGGACAACTTTTCTTGTTCTTATTATTTGATGCCCTTCAGGATATAAAGAAAGTCCGTGCTCCATTGTTCCAGTGACAGAATAAGGCCTGCTGAGACCCCACCACTTCATTACAAAACATTGCATGCTGGAGCAACCACAGAAGGCCACAGCTGGCCAGCTCTGGGAGAATCAGAGAAAGAGTTTGCTGACTTAAAATGGCTTGAATTCAGAAGTTCTGTCCCCTGCTAGTCAGAGCACACAGCATTATTTTTTGGGCTGGAAGGAAATGCCTGTCACCTAAGCTGCCAGTTACCATACATCTGGCTTTAAAGGGCTAATGCCTTCACATTAGATGGGAAGAGAAGTTCTAGGACTTGACTGTCCACTGGACGTCATGGTACAACTGTGGTCCCCCTGGACCAACTCCGAGTTGCCCCTGCCTTACAGTGCCAACCAGTCAGGCAAACACTTGAGCTGCAAACCACATTTCTGCTTCAGTCAGTTGCTTGGGATGTTTCTCTCATGCCTATCAGCATCGCCTCTCTTATCTGTAGTAAGCACAAGGCATTTTGCCCCTCCGCTGGACTAGCCTGACTGCTGGTGAGGAAGCAAGCCCCCAGCTTGAGTGAGGAGGTAGCTCCAAGTGTACACATTCATAGCCCTAATAGGGCAAACTCACTGAAGGAGAGAGCCCTGCAGAAGCCCACAGGGAGTGAGGTGCATACTAACAAAACCAGCTCCCAACACCTTTCCCATGACCCTACTCATCTTCCTTTATACAACCTGCCAGCAAACTGAGAAAACCTGGAGTTTATTGGGATGAAAGGCTGGTTCCAGTGATCTGGTTGTTAGAAAGCCAACCATTCAGTGGCATGGCCATTTAAAACCAAGTGCCATAAAGCTGCACGCATCCATCCCCATCCTCAACTCCTTCCTCACTGCTGCTTCTTCAATAGCTCTGCTGGGAAGTAAGAGGGCCCTGGTAACACTCTTGCCTTCAGCTATAGCCTGGCTTTGCCCCAGGTGCTGTGGTGAGCTTCACGCTGTGCCCTGAAGACATGACCAGGAGCTGCAAGCACTCCTGGGGCCTTTTGCTGACATGAGCTGTGGGCCCCATTCCCCAGGTTGCATGCTTCCCTCTTCTTGTTCCTGCAGAAGCAATTGCTCATCAGCAATTGAATGAGATAAAAAACAAACAAACAAAAATATCTAGGGGAAAGAAAAAAACACAAACCCAAACCATGCAATTTCTGAGCTTCTAAAGCGAATGAAACATGGCAAACATTTTCAACTGTACCCAAAATATAGGGGGAAAGAACATACATATCTACGTTTCTTGAAAGAAATGGTTTGTTTGGAAAATGCCACAGCATTTTATTTCAATGCCTCTTAAACACAACCCTTTGATTTGCTATTTTGAAGTGGCATTTTCCACTCAAAAGAGACCTGAAATAAAAGAAAGTGTGAAAAGCAAGAGGGGTAACTAACCTCAAAGCAAAACATTACATACAAAACGTGATTCGGGTTGACCCAAAATAACATGTTGGGGTTTTTCTCATTTCCCCCAAACAACTACAAAAAAGGAAAAACAACCATTTCTTTCACTTTGACCCAATGCTGTTCATTTTCCTCTGCCTTTTCCAGCTCAGCCCCTCAACTGAGGCAGCTATTATTTTGCCAGGTCTTTCCAGAGGGCATGTTTTCTGCTTTGTGCTTCCCTGCCATGCAGTGAGTGCCTGGGCAAACACACAGAGAACAATAAAGCTCTGCTCCTTCGGAACAAATCAGACCCTCAGGTGCCTCATTTTTACTCCATCTTAACTTCCACTTAAGAGTTGGTATTATCCAGGGTGACTTCAGGAGCATCTGAAATACCCAATGCAGATATAGTCTTTGCATGAGTGCATGGAACAGGCAAGGTAAGGGGAATCTGTTCATATTTAATCTTCTTCCTAACCCTGTCACAACTGCTGTGTGGCTTTGGCAAGTCGATTTGCTCCCGTGGCTCAGTTTCCCAGACTCCAGAGGAGACACAAGCTTTATCAGCACAGCAAGCTGCTGTGCCTGCTCATGGGTGCTGCCTCCTGCAAGCAGCACGTTAACCACTGCACTCTTGTCCAGCAATATATACTTCTTCCCCTCTATTTCAGCATCTACAGGATACCAAAAGGTTTTAATGGTCTAAAGCATGTATCTCTTGGGGGCTGTCACTCAGCCTGCAAGGGCAGCCAAGCTTTGAGACAAACAGCTTCTTCCCTCCCCCTTTTTCCCCTTTTCACTTTTTCTCTGCACCTTCCCCTGTGGGTTTCCGGCGGTTCCTCACAGCCCCACAACAGACAGCTGTGCTCACTGTACCTGTGTGTGCATCTGACTTTTCCTCCCCACGAGATCTGTCTAGAAGATAAGCACAAGCCTGCGGAAATCCTGTGACACCGATCTCAGGGCAGCTCTCCATAGCGGGGATCCCAGGGGCATTTTGTCCTTCTGGAGGTCTCATTGACAGACACATCCATGCATTTTGCACCCCCTGGAAATCTAAAGTAAAGCTTCACACCGTATCCACAAACACACAGTGCTGCTCTGCTGCTTTGTAGTTTCACTGTGGCCAAGTTTACTTTCATTTTCACGTAGTGGAGGGGAATGTGGTTTGGGTTTCAGAGAGAGAATCCTGCATCCATGTCCTGTGTGCTGTACCCTAAAAACACTGCGCGCACACAGGAATGATCCCTCTTAGTGAGATCAACAGGGAATTCATCCCTTGAGCTTTGGGAAAGCAGGGGTATAAGTGCACCAAAGTTATGAGGCACTTGACTGGATGACGACTTTGAAGGGAGAAAGGATCAGTGAAGAGAGGAAGAGTTGGAGTGGGTGGTGAGATGGGTCAGGCACATGTCTCCTGTGCAGGAGAGTCCTGACTTCCTGGCATGGAATAAGGTCAGTCCATTGCAGATTAAGAAGGGCTTGCTGGAAATAAAACCATATCCAGAAAAAACAACCAGGACAAAACAATATCCCACAGATGCTTGTTAGGACGCCAGGACGGACACAAGCCTTAGACATCTGGTTGCCCTGAGTCACAGACAAGTGGGGTGCAGAGCCCCCGCAGTTTGACTGAGGTTATTGAGGAGCTCAGGGGCAGGCAGATGGATTTCAGCTGTTCCAAAGGAGCCACCTTAGTGCCTGAAATAGCCACCTTCTCCTTAACAACAAAACTTCCCAAGGCTGACTTTACAATATCCATAACAAAGACACACAAATAGACTTAAAGAGTCAAAGCCAGGCTCTCCTTTCCCTGAAGCACTTCGTATCAGACTTTTCCAGCTCCACTCCAACCAAAAGGGTATACGCACATATTTTGTTTTCCTAGTTTAGAAAAGTAAAAAACATTGGGCTTTTGTTGCAAAAATCACTCTGCTGTGACATTTTTCAGCAAAATATTTCAATTAGGGGTTTATTGTTCTGTTCTCTTTTTTTCAGCAGGACGGATTTAGTATCTGGTTCCATGTACTCAGCAGGAGAGTAAATCAGAATTTACAGGAAACTGGGAAGTCCCAAGTGGAAATACCTGGGTACAGAGCAAAGATTTAAGACTTATTTGAGGACATGGAAGTAAAAAGAACAACAACATTTCCTTTGGGAGGAGCAGCTCTTGTATTCATGGCTTTCAGTTTAAACAGAGATTTTGCATCACAGGCAACCTGGAATAGGGCAGGGAGGGAAATCCCTAGGACACAATGACAACCTGAAGTAACTCCAGAGAATTCTCCTACAGGAAACAAAAGTCAAAAGAGGAAAAGGAAAAAGGCCAATGTCACCTTCCAGTTCAAACCTCTCTGTAAGCAATTGTTTTGCAGATGAAAATATCAAGGGAGGCAGTGTCTTCTGGTGGTGAATATTCCTGTATTTCCTCTTCCTTGTGAGCTTGGCTAGCACGTTTGTGTTGAGCCTGGTAACCACACAGGCAGCTGAATAACATTTACTGCAATGTCTAGACACAGGAGAGCCCTGCGCCTCCTAAATTAACTCAGGATACTCTCTGACCATGGTGGTTTAGGAGAAGGATTGCCAATAACTGATACTTGAAATGGATTGCAAGATCTTTCCCCCAACAGTGAATTACAAGTAAAGAGGCAGAAGAGGAAGTCTCACTGTGGCTGGAGTTTGGGGGGTCTGTCTGTATACCCACATGCTGATGGAGCTGATGGCTCTCTGCAGCTGTCTGTCTGGCTTCTGGGAGTTATGGTCATGGACAGCGAATTTGGCATCAATCACGTGAACCCAAAAAGGAGGACTCTGGCTCTGCAGGGGTGCACAGCCAGTGGCAAGGTTTCCATAGCTGCATACCTTCAGACCAGTTGCTAGTCTTTCCATGATGTATGTATGGAGCTGTTAGTATGTGTCCAGAGATGGATCATGAAGATGATCAGAGGACTGGAGCACCCTTTAAGAGCTTAAAGGGGGCCTACAAGAAATCTGGAGAGGACTTTTTACAAGGGCACATAGTGACAGGACAACGGGGAACGGCTTTAAACTGAAAGAGGGAAGACTTAGATTAGACATTGGAAAAAAAATCTTCACTATGAGGATTGTGAGGCGCTGGCACAGGTTGCCTGGAGAAGCTGTGGATGCCCAATCCCTGGCAGTTTTTAAGGCCAGGTTGGACAAGACTTTGCACAACCTGCTCTAGTGGAAGGTGGCCCTGCCTAGGGCAAGGTGGTTGGAACTGGATGAGCATTAAGGTCTTTTCCAACCCAAACCATTCTGTGATTCTATGATACCCAAAATAAAGGTGCCAGTGCTGTTACTCCTGGTCTATACCACCATACTGGAGAGGAAAAATTTTCTCCTATAGTCTTAATGAAGAGAAAGACGCCTAGAGCTGAACAAACAATTCTTTACACTGGGCATGACCAGTCCTCCTCAGCCTGCAAACCACTGAGCAAAATCTTCACACCGCCAGACCATGACCCCTGAGCCTGCAGACCATTCAGAGGAGGAGCTGGGAGGCAGAAGAGGGAGAGTTACCCCATCCCTGAGCTCTGCAGCTCCCTGGGTCGTGGCGGGTGCCTGGCCACAGGGGTTCCTGCACAGGCTCACGACATCCATCCAGCCCCGATTCAGTGCTGGGCTCAGTCTTCACAGTCGCACATGTCTTCAAACCAGTGGGAATTAGAGGCTTTTTGATCCGACTTCCATGATTCAGAAGCTTGCAATTTTGCGGGATGTGGGTGCTTCCCTCGCGTGGGACATCTGAAAAGCCAAGCCTTGCTCATCTTCGAAATTACATATAGTGTTTGGATATCTTTCATGTCGCAGTGCAATTTCCAGGATGAATGCATATGCTGCACCCCTTTATGGTAAGTGTGTTTTAATTTAGGCTTCTGTGATGTAAGACCCTGAAAAGTGCATTTAAAATGGAAAAGGCAGCTGGTCCTCAACACGAAAGGCACAAATACGATACCACAAAACATTTTCTGAAGGGTGTGCCTTCTTCAAACACACCTTCATTAGAAAGATTAAAATTCAGCAGAGAGGCAGCATCTGTCTTACAGTCATTATTAAAAAAAGTCAGGGGAAGCATTAGAACTAAGAATCTAAGTTTAATTCTTTATCCAACTTACATGTTGGCACAAGTGCAAAGGAAAGGGCTCTTGTTTAGGCAGCAGAAAGTATCTGTAGGTGAAAACACTTTGTTGGAGGGTGAAAAATGTGTTTCATCTGTACAGAGTTCTTTTCAAGCTTGGAAATCAGGGAGTAAAGCATTTTCCTAGGGTGCAAATGCACACTGGAGCACTTTTGCTCAAGCCACACCAAGGCAAATGATTACAATCATGTTCAGTTTGATGAGGCAGCTTCACAGCAGCGTTTCATTTTAATCCATGCTGCTATAAACGATGAGAGGAGAATAAGCAGTGTGGTATTTAGGCTTGAAGCATTCAACTTTACTCCAAATTCTCGTAAGTTTGGAGTAATTCTGATAAGTCTCTGTCCTTTCTGGTAGTGAATTACTAGGGAGCAGAGGGCCTTAGGTGATTTAAACACCACTTAGAGCCAAGCAATTAGATACACATAAATAAGCACAGGGAATTAAGCTCAAGTGGATGTTATTTTCCTGTCCTAGATGACTCCCAAGTGCTCCTAAGTCTGAGTTCTCCCCCGACACCTGGGTATCTCCTCAGGCTGTGATTTCTTCGCCTATAAGAGAAGGCCAACGCTGTTCTTCACCTTACAAATGACTGTGAAGGATACTAATGAAAATTAGCATGTAAAAGCAGACATGATTGCACAGATGCACTAGAGATATAAGAAGTTGCAATATTTCATTTATTACCTGGGCAATTATCTTTTTTCAAGATCTCATGTTCCTCAGTGATTATCTCCTCATGATACTTGGAAAATGAATATGAGAAAATTCTGTACAATGAAGTACCATTGGTAAAAGGTCAAAGCCCCTTTTGGGGTAATTGGGTGCAGCAAAGCTACTGCAAAACTTGCACCACTTTCTGGTACAGCAGACATTATGATCAAGTAAAGCTCTGGCTGTGATTCTGGTGACAGCTGTGTAGTAGTAGCTTGAAGTCCTTTCCAGTGTTAGTATTGTTCAGAAAGCAGAAGGCAGCAGGCTCTGGTGCCCTTACTCAAAGGGGGCTTTGCTCATCCCATTACTAGCAGAGGTAAAGTCCATCTGTGGAGGGGATAGAGTTGACCTTGACTTGATACAGCAATGTGAATATCACCTCTGCTTTGCACCCTCTCAGGATTTTGAAGCAAGACAGGTATCCACCCTTCTTTCAGAAAGACAAGGACATATCCTGGTTTGGCTGCAACCCTGAGAGAGGAGAAAGGCCAAAACACAGACTCCCATCTCCTAGGCCTTTGATCAAGTCTTGTGGGAGAGCTTTCACATTTCTTACTCCCTTAAGACTCAGAAACGTCAAAGAGGAGACCAAATCCCTTTAGAGCTGAGCAGGAGCTGATTTATAAGCAGCTTTTCAATGTCACTGTTACCCAGAGCATTTTATGCAGTAATAAATGGAACACTGGTAGCATGGCAATGGCTTTAGTACGAGGAGCAGCAGTTAGATGCAAGGTAATGAATATGGGCCGTGCGGTTAGAGTAGTTCTGTCACCCCCTGATGAGTTTTGAACTACATTGTAAGTAGTTCACACAAGGTTCTAGCACGCACATGTGTTCTCTATGTCTTGAATGAGACCTCTCTGATGTGTAAATGAGTAGGCAGGAATTTGCCATAAGCCATTGAGGGTACAAGTGGCTATTTAAAATAAAATACCTCTTCTGGCTGGCCTGATCCTGCTTCCACTACCTTCAGTAGAGCAGTTATCATCAGTGCCATGTAACTCCTCCCATACGAACCACCCCTCCAGCCATACTTTGTAAAGCTGCAGTCAAACAATTATCACGTGTCAGAAGTACGTGCAGGAGGGGATGAAATTCTCTTCCTAAACACAGCTTTCAGCACATCCACTTAAGTGTAAATGCTGGGGCTTATAGACTCAAAGAGAAAAACAGAATCAAAGGCAAATGTTTACCTGCCATGGATCTAGGTTTCCTTCACAGTCCCTGCAATGTAAGTCAAGTATACTCCTGACTATGGGAATTAAGCTTATTTTCTAGAATGTCTTCTATTTGCTGTTTTCCAGCACCTTCTGAATAATTCTTCTTTGTCACAATAAACCTTAAATTAACCCCACTCTTCCCCTCTTCAGTTTTAGCATAATAGTATTAACTGTAGAATGAACAAAAAAAGCCCTTCAGTTGCTACTTCAGTATGCCCCATATCTTGCATTGGTTTTACTTTCAGCTTTTAAGGTCAGAACAAGCACTCAGCAATAGCCAGCCCTTTTTTTATGCACCAAGACACTGAAGAGGCTCCTATCTAAAACACAGGAGTTTTGTGAGCAGGCTGCAAGCTCTGAGGAGGCAAGCCTGTGCCTTTAGCTTTGCAAGCGTGAAGCTCTCATAACCTGGGCTTGCACTTCTGGGCTTTGTTAACCCTGGCAGCAAACACTGCTGGAGATGCAGCTGGTGGCAAGCATGGGAAAGGCCTTGCACCCAGCTTCTGCAAGTGGCAGTGTGTTAATAACCATGCACAAAGCAGAGCTGTGCATCTTCATTCCCTTCCAGACAGAGCTGGAATACATACTGGAGTGTATGTACAGTCCCAAAAGATTTGTGTGGGGTGACTAATTACTTTTCTCCTTAGAAGTGGGCAGGGAAGCATAATATGTTTGTGATTACAAGGACATAAAAGGAGCATATGATTATTTTCCATGGGAATCCTTGGGAACAGCAATGCAAGCATCTTAGAGGATGGCTGTCTAAGGTGGTACTTGCTCTCTGCAGGACCACTGAACTCTCCTCCCAGCTTCTTTGTCATGTTCTGCGATTTATCCCTGGCAAAACTATCCAGTGGTGCATGTGGTTAACCATGTACTTTCTTTAGCTTTAACTCTCCACCTCTGAGTCCTTCTAGGACACCCATATGCCATGTGCTATATTTGTCTAGGTGGAGTTGTGACGAGGATATTGGCACAATGGAAAATACCTGCCTGGAGCAGAGGGTGGACTGCTAGTCTTTGAAATTCAACATTGTTGAGCATCTGTGTGGGTCAGTGTCACTGAGCATCCCTGAAGCCAAGGGCTTGGTTAAGGAGGATACAGGCAGGGTAGAATGCTCATTCCATTTATTTCCTATGTACCATACACCACCAAATGCATGTCCTCATTCTCATATTTCAAAAGCTTAATTTAACTCCAGAAGCCCTTCCTGATCCATACCTGTGTGGATTTCTGCCACAGCTGGGTCTGGACTGGGTAAACCTGCAATTATAACTGCTCAGGTACTGAACTAAGACCCTCTACTCACAGCAAGATGATAGCTGAGAAAAGCAGGTCAAGCCACGAAAACTGGTTTTGCCAAAGTAGTCAAACTGTAGTCAACAGTTCATCCTGTCACCTGCTGAGGTCAACCAAAGAGCTTTGCAGTAAAGGAAATAGGGGTGTTCAGAAGGGATGTTCTCCCATTAGCTGTGTGAGAATTGGAGGAACAAGTTATTGACTGACGTTTGGGTATCGGAAAGCAACTTACGTGTATTTTAATACACTTAAGGGTTCAAGCCTAGTCCAAATAATCCCAAAGGATGGGAGGAAAAGGTGTGCACAGCTCCAGTGTTTTTCCCAGAAAACTTTTGTGCTCCCTGAAGTAAAACCGGATTATTTGGCATTTGTTTATCCAGCTCCCCTGAGGCCCTGGAAACAGCTGTATCAAAAATGCAGAAATCTCTCAAGGGTGGGAAGGCACGTTGAGAGGAGAGCAGCCCTTCCCTCACGCCTGAAGTAGCCCAGCTTCAGGACTAATCCTGAGGTTGCCAGTGCATCCATGCCACTGGCAGAGCCTGTACACACTTATTTTTCAATCCAATGGGCCAGGGCATGTTCTGAGCTGGGATTGCACAGAAGCAAAGTACTTCTAGGGGACTGATAGTGACATGTAAAGGTTTTGTAGCAGATCTTCTTTCCAAGCATTCAGCAAAACAAAGGTGTGTAAGAAGGTCAAGAAGCAGCTGTGCACCCATCTCTTATTGAGTCCATGCTGGGGACTCTAGTGGGACTCCAGTGGGACTCCCAAAAAACATCCTGCATCACTGTGTCTGAAGGATTCACTCCCACCAATGCTGCTGCCTCGCTAAACCTGCTAGTGCCACCCTGCCATGAAGGCAAGGCTGAAATGCTGAACTCAAGATCAGAGCATTTTCCTGCTATCTGCACCCCAAAGACAATGTGCCATGTGCTTGTGAGATTACAATTTAGGGGTTTTATCATCCCTTTGTATCAAAAGAAAGTTATGCACACAAAGGAAACACCAAACCATCATGTCAGGGGGCTTTAAATCACATACTGCTGAATGTGCCCATGGTAAGGGGTGTTGGAACTGTATGATCTTAACGTGCTTTCCAACCCTAACTATTCTATGACCCTGTGATTCTATGATTCTATTAAGAGGACATCAGAGTGCTCAGTAGGAAAGCAAGGGTTTTGAAAAGACCTCTTTTCCTCAAAGGCCCCTCATTTCAATAAACCTTGCTTTTATTTCATGAGAGGGTGAAGGACAGCGCATGGTTTCATGAACACAGCTACAAGTGAAACCAGATTTGTCCCATACGTGTGACTCATGGCTGACTGCATTTGCTGGTCAATGTCTTCCTGGCCATCACAACATTGCTGTTGCCCAGATGGATCCTGTGGTGTCCAGAGGAAGCTGAGCTCCTATTCCACCTCTGTCTTCAGCTGAAAGCACTGAGCTGCTCCTCTAAACAGCCATTTATTTAATTTGAACCTGTGAGCACTGTGTTATTTTGGAGACCTCTAATCTCCTTCCTGGTTCCTTCTGTTCCCTTCACCCCCTGGCTACCAGCCCCAGCATCTCAAAGTTGTACAGAGGTGCACACATGCAGTAGCTAAAAAATCACATAAGCTTTGTTGCCATTTTCTGTCATAGTAAAACACATGCTTATAAAAACCAAGAAATGGAGAAAACGGTGGGATACTCAGATCTTGCGCAAAGCAGCCCATCTGGCAGCGAGAGTCCCTTTCTGCTTTCCTGCTCTGGAAGGGCTTTACCTTCAAAACATCAAAAGGACATCCTGGGAGGACTGCAAGGAACTTTCCACCTCCTCTTCCCCCAGCAAGTGCCTGACAGTTCTCTAAAATCACATGCTGAAATCCCACTCCTGCTGAAAAACAACCCCTTTGTATTTCCAAACGCTGTGGTCCCCCAAAACGTGTCAACTCTGAAAGCTTTCAAGCTGGCTGCAAGTGTTGCGGATCGTTTCTGCAGCTCTTGCATTCTGAGCGATTATAATGGGGGAAAACACGGATGTAATCATCGCTTTTAAAATATGATTGCTGCTCAAAAGAATTATCGGGGAGGGGGGTAATTGTCTGGAGGATGGCATGATTCAGGACTGCTGACTTCCACTCCTCACTCATTCAAAGTCACCAAGTGACTCAGTGGAAAAGTCATTGAAACTAGCACAGTCAACAAGGTACCAACATTCATATTTAGATTCCTAAATCAACTTCGTGGAAGATTTCAGCTCAAAGGCATGGGTTTTAAAGGCAAGGGTAGGTGAAGGTAGGAGGCTACATTGCAAGCCTGCAGTAGATGCTATCCTAAACTCTGCCACTTCAAATTCCAGTGCTTCACACCCTAAAGAAGTACTAGCCAAAGGTGTAACAAAACTCAGGGAAGTCCATTTTCAGTCCAGGGGTCCATATATCAGGCTCTCCACAGCAGTTAAAGTATTTCTCTGCAAGATAAATGGTCCTTTCGAATAGAAAACAGAGAATAGCCATAGCATGCAAACCATTAGCGTGCAGAAGCTGCTGTCCTGAAGCCCTGCCACCAATGGCTAATTAATTCTAGGTACTGTAACTATCTCATCACAAGGAAGCACTACTCTGCGTGTAAGCAGAAGCTCTGTATCCAAACAGCACAATGCACAAACAGAAATCGCACCTCTGAGAGCCTCTTCATTCAGAAAAGACAGTCATCTTGAAAGAGCTATTCACAAGAACCAGCACAGTAACCTGAATAGTAGCAAAATAAAATCCAATATTTATCATTCTGAAAGTAAGAGGGTTGTGCAGTAAGAGAAATCCCTCGGAGAATAAACAGCTTATCAGCGTCCAAATTAGCTGGACACTGAGAGCAGAGATCAAATATGAGATCTCACAAATCTGCAGGAAATGAGTCAAGAAACTAGATCAAATAAAGACTTCAGCTTCCAAACCTCAGACACATTTGCTTCTTGCCACTGGGGCAAGTATACAAATATGCACATAAAAATACATCCAGATCATACAATCAAGCTCCCAGGCATTAATCACGGATTAATACCCAGCTCTCCTCAGCCATATATGCTTTCTAATGGCCTTTTAATTACATGATTGTGTCCTTGGTTTTTCACATGGCCATAACTCTCTCCTTATTCTGGTTCTTAGTAGCCAACTGCTGAATGCCATGCTCCCCACTTCACATGCATCAATGTTCCTGCTGACCATGGAAATTCTTGGCATGAAAGATTTTAAGGATGTTAGATGTCTGTGCAATCTCAGCATCGTTTAGAGGGAAAAAAAAAGACATAAGATGGGTGGAAGTGTGTCAAATTGTTACATCTGGTCTTTTATGGTTCAGCAGCTGAAGAAGTTCCTGCCATTTCCTTGCCCCCAACCGCTTACTCCTGCCTTGACACTTCCTTTCGCTGCCGGCTCAGCTTTGCCAAGATGGTTATCATACCATTCTGCAAGCTGGATTTTTGCATAACTTTCCAAAATAAAGAGGTATTGGGGGGGTATTATTAGCTGGGACCATTTAACAGAACTGGCAGTGTAACCCCCCAATGGGAGGATGCATTAGCACAGCCAAAGGGGTGTCCAACTGTGCTTTGCATTGGAATGAATGGGTGGGAAGGGGATGGGGAGAGGGACAGCATCGCCACCCAAATGAGCATGCCACAGGCTGCCGAGGGGCAGGAAATGGGCTTGCCTTCTCACATGTTATCCCATCTTATGGTGAATCTCTAGCAATGAGAAGTGTTTTGCTGTAACACTGTAATGCCACCAAAGCTGCAGATTCTGGACATGCTGCTTCTTGCTACGAGGAACCTCCCATAAAGAAGACCTCAAAGCTTTCATCAGCTCTTGCCTCCATCGCATTACTAGCAGTCCACAGATTTTTCTCCAAGTTTCCTCTTCTGGTCCTGAAACAAAAATTTACAGCACTTAGAAACCGATGCATGTGCAGAAACACAATTGCCATTCCAAAATCTGAAGGCCCTTTCAAGACAAAATCCCATAGACTAGACTTAAATCAGTAAGGGGCTTATTTAGGAATTGCAGCTGTGCAGGGTCTGAATATCCCTATACAGTAAGAGGGGTCACAGGACATCTCCCTGCCCACAGTGTGAAAGAGATGCTGCAGCTGAGGAGCTTGTAGAGGCCAGAAAGGCAAGGTGATGTGTTTGGATGTGACAGAGAGATTTCTTCTCCCAAGATTGCCTTGGTCACAGAGGACCTGATGAAGAAAGCAAAACCAAAACTCGGTGCTACTTACTCAGCTTCATAGACCAAAGTTTCTTTTCAAAACTCAGCTCCTGTCACCCCCTCTGCTGCAGACCAAGCAAGATTCCAGGGCAGGAGATGTCACACCACAAGTTAGGAGAGCGTTATGGCTATGGCACTATTCATTGTGCCAAAAAAACATCTAAACTGACCTATCAAATAAGCTGCCCCATGCTGCCAGCACTCACTCCGTTGTCTGTCAGCACAGCCCCAAGGGTTGATGTGAGCTCTTGTAAAGGGCAAGGTAGGGTGGGAACGACACAAGGGTAGGGAGACAATTAGCTGTATGGGCAGAGGAGCTCCTCACCTCGCACGACAGCTCTGCAGGGGCAACACGGCCTTCCTGAAACTCTTCTTCTACCAACAGGCTGCTAAACCCCTCACCGTGTGTGTAAATCCTTCCTACGGGCCTTGCCACCCGTGACAAGGCACTGTGCCGAGCCAGTTGGCTTGGGCCGAGCCGAACCAAGCCGGGCCAGGTTTGGTTTGGGCTGAACCCTGCCGATGGGGCTCGCTCTGAGGAGAGCTAGGCCTGGCAGAGCCAGTATGAGCCACTCCGTTCTGAGCGGGGCCTTGTTCGGTCAGACTGAGGAGGACAGAGCACGGCCGGGTGAGGCTGAGCCCAGCCGGGACAGGCTGAGGTGAGCCGAGCCGAGACCCGACCCGAGCCGAACCGATCCGAACGCCGAGCCGAGCCGAGCCGAGCCAGCCGGCCCGAGCGGTGGCGGGCGGGGCTCGGGGCTGCGGCGCGGGGGGCGGTGCCAGCGGGAGGAGGCGATCGCGGCGGCGGCCGCACCCCGGGCGCTGCGCCGCGGGGTCTCGGTGGGCC
>WYDI02022075.1:0-14011 GCA_009867235.2 Psittacus erithacus | reverse complement strand
AAAACAAACATAAAAAAAAAATGACTGGCAACAAGTTAAATTCCATTTATGCCCCTCCCACCGAGCATGGACGGTGCCTCGCCTGGGATTTGTAGTTTTGCCTCGACAATAATTTGACCAAGAAAGAGAAGGGGCTGCAGACAGACTTTCCGCTCACTGACAATGCCGAGAGGAAAAACGTTGAAAGAAAGAGTTCTCCCTGAATGCATCTCCTTTGTGTGTTCTCTCCTCTCCGTCTTTTAGATGGGGCGCTCGCATAGGCTTGCGCACAAATACACACACTCGCACACACACTCAGATGTTCCGTTTCCTAGGGAGTTTTTAGCAAACAATATTTATTATAATGGAGATTATAAACTCCACCCAAATAATGAAATCCTGCCGGAGTTCTGGAAACTACATCAAGTAAATAATTTCTATTTGCCTACTATCAGAATACTAGCACAGGATGGCATTACACTTTATTTTCACACTCATTTCAAAAAGCCAATGAAAGGGTAAAGAAAAGGCTCACTAGTCATTGTACGTTATAAATAACGTAAATAAAAAGGTTAGAATAAATAAAACAATAGTAGTAAATCACTTTTTCTTTTTTTTTCTTTTCTTTTTTTTTCTTTTTTCTTTTTCTTTTTTTCCTTCCAAGATTGATTTCTTTGGGTTATAGGCAAGAAACTGATTTCTGGGGTTATTGGCAAGAGGCATGTTCTCACGGAGGGTTGTGATGGGGTCCCGCTAGGGCTGGACTGAAAGGCTCTCCCGGTGAGCCCCCGGGAGTTCTGCTACTCCTCTCGTTTTTACCTTACAGAATAGCGGAAAATAACATCCGCCTTTGACTGTGCTAAACGTACCTAAAAGGTACCTTTTCAGGCAGTCGCAGGGTTTGCAAACGGTAGTTTAACTTTATCTATTGTGGTGGGCACGTGTTTTGTCACATGAAATTAACTCGTAAAGCCTTTATATAATTTTTTGATTTGTGTTTGGCGACAACAAGGATCATACCTCATAGCTTTGATAGTTGATACAATTGCTAAATTAAAGTCATGTTTTCGGCTTTGAAAAACAACAAAAACTCAACCCTTTAAGAATTCAACCACCTAAGGAGCGGTGTAATAACGCGACGCGATGTTTTCCGCGTATGTGCGGAGTTTCCATATACTTATATACCACTCTGCGACTCTGTTGTCTGTGCCAAAGATAGCCAAGTCACTTCTGGGCTTCGTTCCGTCAGCTGCCACCCAAAAGAACATACTGATAATCGCTCTAATCTTTAGGAGGGATGCAATTGACGTTGTATTTACCCCCGTCTTTACCTATTCTCGTGTGGTAAATATTAGCCATTGAACTGCTTGTGATTCTGTGTTTGAGCCCCAAGAAGCGCACCAAATCATCACAATAAAGCGGTCAAACCTTCTATGCAGGTCGCGGTTTTGTTGTTGTTGCCTATGTTCTGCTCCTCATCTCGAAGGAGGACGCCGCGTCGAGCCAAGTGTTCTGGTTCAGGCACTCCTCTGGACTTTCACATTTTGAGTCTAAAGCTATCGGTGTGTTGGGGCTGAAATTATGATTTTCTACATTTCAAAAAGAACGAAGATCTATTTAGAAATGTTTCAGAAGGTTTCGTTACTTTAGGAAAAACAAAATGCGAATAGAGCTCCAATTTTCAAGAAAATAGGATCTAAAAATATAGAAATAGAAAAAGTAGTGGGGACGATGTATAATTCAATCGAATTACAGCAAATGGCTTTAAAATTTAGAAGAGTAGTGATCCATTATGTCTCTGTTCTATTAGTGACAAGCACAATTACTCTAAAATAAAGAGCACTGGTGAATATATAATTGGCTGTAATCATGTTAGTGTTCGAATAAAAATGACGGGGACTTTTAACACTGACAACAAAATGTTCAGAAACAACTTATTTATTCAAACAGTTTTTATTTGTATCCACGTGAAGGAGAAACACACCTTTGCTTACGATAAATCAAGGCTTTTTCACTTTCAATAAACTCATAACTAAAAAAATATTATCAATTATGTTATCATCCAAGGCTTAATGAAGTCTCCTGGGTACGACTGTAGTATTATTGATTACTCAGTACCCAAAAGACGCCATCTACAGGAAAAGGTCTTTAGGCTTAATGCAAATCTAATCGCTGTTGATTCAAAAAAAAAAAAATAATGATAAAAAAAATAAAAAATCAGAGTTAATATTCCTCTATAAGCCCGGCTCTGATTTTACCCACAACACCGATCACAATATTTCCTTTGTAATTGCTTCTTGCGATTCAGTTTGTTATAATTTGACCCGGTCTAGGAAACTGGTACCACAGGCCTTTTCTCTGAGATATAGCTTTTTAAAAAGCACATGGGACTCCACAAAGCAGCACTTTTTCTAAACCTACTTTTTTCTCTCATTTGACTTGATCGTCCCTGAAAATGCAGAACAGTCCATAAGATCTCTCCCTCCAAACCTAACTTGTGGAGGGTGCTTGCAAAAGAGCCCTGAAAACAAACTACAACTTGATTGAAGGCAGTTTGTGCAACAATTGTGTCACAGAATACCTAACATTTCTTTACCTTTAACTTATTTCATTTGGGATAATGTCAATAAATATCAGCGGTGCCAAGCGTACTCTCATCTGTTCTCACAATACATCCTTTGCCCCATAGATTCAATGTCCCATTTAGGCGTGTTGTTCCTTTCTGAACCCTTGCTGGGAAACTCATCACAGTAGAAAGAGTGCCCCTGAATATTTTGCTCATAGAAACGCAGATCCGCGGAGATGGCATATGCCCTCCGTCGAGCGACTTCAGCACTCTAGTTCAAACTACAGAAAATACGAGGGAAGCCAGAGGAAAGTTTAAAGACTCCTCTTTTACCAGCTGCCTTTTTTGTTTGTTTTTGTTTAATTCAGACCGATTTTTTTTTTGTTTTATTGCTTACTTTTCTTCCTTTCTTGACAGTTCTCTATATTTCTGCCCCTGTTTTGTGTGTGTTTGAGTGTGTGCTCACAGAGAGGGTGGCCCCTGCACACTGACGATCCTACTGCGCCTTCACAGCCGGTTCCCCAAGGTCTACCAGGCGGGTTTCGCCAGTTCCTAAGGCTCCTTACAAATAAAGTAGTTCTGGCTTCTTTCGAACCCAGGCCAGAGATCTGGACGAGCTTGGAAAAATACAAGGTGGACTAAACTGTGAGGTGAGGAGTCAAAAGCAGAGGTGCGTTGACACAAAGGCTGAGGAAAACGACCCATGGCGCACCCTCGACTTTACGTGTTATTTTGGAAACCGGGGACAAAAGCCTGGACACTGTTATTTGTGATCCCACTGGAATCAGGCTCAAAGTTTACACAGAAGGTCTCCGTCTGTCTTCTCACTTCTGGGAACTGACGGTGAACGTCCCAAATAGAGGGACCGTGTCGTATCACTGCTTTTACACTTGGGAAAGGCACAGGGGCGGAGGTTTCCTTCCCTGGGATCAGCCGCTCTCGCAGGCGCAGCCGGGGGCCGGCGGGTCCCTCCCCGAGGGAGCCGCTGCGGGGGCTCCCCTCTGAACCAGGAGGTCTGTCATTTTTCGGGTGCCTCGTACCAAACCGCAGATGTCAGCCTTCCCCTACGTGTTCGGGTCGCTAATGCGGACGCTTCACACAACAAAAATGCTCATCTCTGTAGCCTTTCTCAGGGCCACTAGCCGGTTTCGTGCGTTGCCTCTGTCGCAGGCAGCTTCGGGGCCCTGGGCGAGGGAGACCGGGATGCCCGGCAGCCGCTGCCTGTGGGATCCTCAACACTTCGGAGCCGCCCGAGAGCACCGCAAAGCCCCTGCCTCCCACGGCCCCTGCAAACTGGCCGAACCACGAACTCCGCACATCCGGCGGGGACGCGCTACTGAGGTTCCTAGCTCGACGCCCCCCATGTCTTCCTCAAAGACCATTTTTTCCATGTAATTCACACCAAAAAGTCCCTTAGCTCGCAGTCCCTCGCCCCGCCCCGGTGTTGCCGATCGAGGGAGCCCCAGCCGTGGCCGCAAAAATCCTTGCCACTCCTGGGACCCTCGAGGCTCGTCCCGCTGCTCAGGGGACTGCCAGGGGCCCCCGAGGCTCCTCACTGGCAGGGCTGTGCCATGCCGTGCCAAGCGGTGCCTGGGCGCTTCCCAGGGCTGGCCGGGCGCGGAGCGGAGCGGCAGAAGCAAAGGGGAGCGGAGGGGAGCGGCGGCAGCTCTTCCCTCTGGGAGGGAGCCTCATGAGAACGGCGCCGGCGACATCTAGCGGCCAAAAGCCTCCAGCGCCGGCCGCGCCGCCGCACCGACGAGCGGCGGCGGCAGGCTGCAAGGCCGGGCAGGACCGGACAAGGCGGGAGAGGCGCTCCCCCATCTGTCTTTGGGGGGAATGCACATTACACCCTCGCCCAGCGACAGGCTGTTTCCCGTTGCTTTTCCAAGGATCAGGCACCTTTGTATAACCCTCCCCTCCTCCAAAAGCCCCAGAGTTTCCTGTGCGGTGCTGGTAGGGGTACAAAACGCGTGCTCCCTCTTCGAGGTGCCGTTTCTGCGTGTTTGCACACATGGGGCACTGAGCGAAAAAAATCTAAAAGCTTTCGTCTCACTCCCACCCCACCAAAAAAAACCAAACCTCTCCATGAAAGCAAAGCAGAAAGGCAGGAGTGACGGTCCCTCTCTCTCCCCTCTCCGAGGCGGCCCCCGGGCAGTGCTCTCCCTGAGCATTGCCCACAGCTGGTATGGGCACTGCCCGGAGCTGTGAAGAAGAAGAGGAAAAATAAAGGAACGAAAAACAAAAAAGAAAAAGCAATACTGTTGAGATACCGCTGGCGAAGAGAGACCTTACTATTTAAATCTTTGCGTCGGCTCTCATTAACAGCTCAAGTCATCTTTTTCCCCGGGCAGACCTTGTCTGGTCTATCGACTTAATGGAAAAGAAAACACATGTTTGTATTCTACTATTACAGTCTCGTTCCTTGCCCCGCGGAGAGTGGGGAAGGGCTTCGCCGACATCGTGAGGGGCTTTCCGAAGAGAAAGCGCTTTCCCCCTTCTCCTCCCGCATTACCCTCGCAGGAAAAGTTAAGGATTCAGGCGTCCGTCTCCTGCCCTCCCTCACGAGCGGCGGCTGCAATGGCAGCCACAAGAAAAGGCTTGAAGCCTTTTCTTTTTCACTGGAGCCGCGGAGGCTAAGAGGAGACCAAGAAAAATAGTTTCCGCTATGTTCAGCCCAACTTAGCAAGGCACAATAGTCTCTGCGGGAACTCGGGATGATTTGCGCACCAGGTGAAGCGCTCAGAGCCGCTGATCCCTCTCTAGCATCGCCGCAGCCCGGGGAAGCCGCGGGAGGAGACAGACGCCCAAGGGCAGGGTCTAACGGCAAGCTGAGAGTTTCCAGACAGCCCAAAACAAACAAATAAGTTCTCCCGACTCTCCCACTGAGAAGGTGGCTGTGATAATGAAGCAAAGAAAGTTTTGAAGAACTGCAATCTGTGCAGAACAGGCTTGTTTTTTTTTTCCTTTTTTTTGTTTCAATTTTTTTTGTGCATGTGGTTGTTTTTTTGTTTGTTTTGTTTGTTTTTTCTTTCTTTTTTTTTTTTCCCCTCACTGTGGTTGTGTGGGGTTTTTACTTTCTTAAAAAAAAAAAAAAGAAAAAAAAAGAAAAATTTGTTTATTCCCTTTCCTGAGACAATGGAAGAGGGAGTGGCCACCTGACCTGAATAAGACAGAGAATTCTGATGTGCGGAAAAGAAATGGCTCATTTTACCCCATCCTCGGCGCTTTCGCTGCAGTACGGGTCTGTCCAAGGGCAGGAGGCTTGAGCCTGGGAAGAGTACCAAACGCGCTTCCTAATGATCACCTCTTTGCTCTACTGGCCAAGACTTTCTGAAGCCATCTCCAGCTGACCACTCCTCCTCCCCCCCCCGCCCCCCTCCGCCCCTCTTTGAGTCTCGCAGACCTCAATAGGAAAGGTGAGAATGTGGAATTGCCCAGATACTACACAGCGCTCGGGCGCGCTCCTTGCGCGGCTGCGTAGTCGGAACGCTTCGTCCCAGGGAAGGGAGCAGGGCCCTGGTCCTGTGTCTCTCCCGCCAGGGTCCCTCTCCTACCAGGGGCACCCTATCGCCTCGGGCATAGAGATTAGGGCCCGCAACTTTCCCGCTTGTGAAGCGGCGTTTGTTCTCAAGTGCTAGGCTGTAAATAAGCTCTCTGGCAGTAACAACACAGCCGTCCTGCTGTCAGAGCGGAGGCTGCCTCCACACCTTTCCTCTGCAACACACGCCGTCAGCGTTTTAATTCCAGTTCCAAAGGGAACCTGCAATTATAAGCCCCCCTCGTCCCCTCCCGCTCACATTCTCTTGTTTGAAACATTCACTAAGGAAGGTTATTTGGATAGAGAGTAAAATCAAACAGGGAGGGGAGGAAGAAAAAAAAAACAACACCAACACCCCACAATAAACACAACAACCCAGCAAACCCTTCCATTTGCTATTTACAAAACTCATTGTCATGCTTCACTCAGGCTGTCTGCCTAGCTTGAGGAAATAAATGTGACTGAACTAGAGACAAAGCCGGTGCAGCTGTATTTGAATTTTTCAAACACTGTCAAAGGTGCTCTTGTCTCAAAAGTCTCAGGGTTGTTGTTATTATTATGATCATCATACCTAATGCGAACATATCCGAAAGAGAGGTGCTTGGCAGCATAGAAACCTCTTTCCGGTTGGAAATGCACAGAGATTCCTTTAGCAAAAAGCCAAAGGCTTCTTTTCCCTCCTGCTTGGAAGCCTTGGCAGATAAACTAAGGAAAACTTGAGATCTGTAATTTCCCTCTTTTTCTTCCTTTGTGTGTGTTTTGTTTTTTTTTTTCCTTTTTTTTTGGACTTTCCCTGTGTCTCCCCGCTTCCCGCAGCAGTGGGTAGGTTTGGCTGCCTGATTCCCCAGATTATCCACAACCTAGTGCTGCATCCTCAAACGGCAGGAAAGTGGGACTGATGGTCTCCTGTGAGCTGAAAGGTGTCCGGTGGATGTCACACCCCAGCCGTAGTGTCAGCTTCCCTCTCTGGAGGGTGGTTAAGAGCCTGTCAATATGTTTTACGTTTGAGTTTTACCAGGGCTGCTACACAAAGCAGAATCTTGCCCTCAGCTCCTTCGAGGGGGAGGGGGCTACAACACGCAGGTGCCACCGCAGGAGGTGTCCTTAAGGAGGTACCTCGGCACACCTTCAGGTGCGTGTTGCCTTAGCGGCCTGCCTTCTGGCGAGACGGGCCGCCTCCCCGGGCTCCGCCGTCCCGGCAGGTCGTGCTGAGCCTGACAGCGCCGCGGAGCCGCAGGGGGATCCTCCCGCCCCGGCAGCAGCCCGGGGCCTCGGGGAGCTGCTCCCGCCAGGCGCCCGTCCACATATCGGGAGCGGCGGGCACCGACCTGCGTAGGGCGGGAGGAGCCCTGTTTCTTCTGCGGCCGCCCGGGCTGGCCCTGGGGTCTCCGTCTCCTCCCCCGACCCCACGTGCGCCGCTGCCCTGCAGAGTGGCGCTTCAATCCTGCCCCTAGGGGTAAGTGGAGTCCTGAGGGCAGGGGACCGCTCCTGCGCCCCGGGAGTAATTTAGACCTCGCCATCAGTCTGGGGACCATCTCCCCTGCCCTCCCCTCTTCTAATCGACCCCTTCGTTGGCTCATTTCTCAGAGAGCCCTCCCAAGCTCTTCAGCGGGGAAGGGGGCTTGTATCCCCTTCATCGAGCCGGACCACCCCCCCCGGGAAGGGCCATTCTCCCCTCCGAGCGTGCTTCCCCTCTGCAGCGCCCGCAGTGACTTTCGGCGCACCGTGTCCTTCAGTAAGTGCAAGCAGGGAAATGAAAAGTAATGTTATCGATTATTATTTTTATACCATATTTGTGGACGGGTAGAAGTAATAACAGTTATTTGCTTCGTCGAAACGTTTATTTCACACTTGGTATATTTCCTTACAATCGGAGTCCGACGCGGGAAAAATAAGCACAAATAAATTAGAATAACGAAAATACGTTTTTAGAAAAAGGCGATCCTTCTTCTGTCTAATTTTCCTGGGTGCGTTTCTTCCTCGACATTAATTCAAACCAACGAAAGGGCTAAATAAGTTAGTCTCTAGCCCTCAAGTCAAGCACGAAGGAAAATAATCATTTACTTGTCTGCCTTTTCATATTTTTTCTTTCCATTCTTTTTTCTCTTTCCTTCGGACTGGGGATAACGAACAATCAAAAGGCAAACAGGCAGGAGGGCAGAAGCCCAGGTGGGTCTCTCAGGGTGCAGCCCTGGTACTCCTGCTCTTCCCCCCTGCCCTGCCGACTCCTCTTTTCTTCCTCCTTGCCTGAGTATAGAGTATCGCCTCCTCTCCTCTGTGCAGGGCTGTAGGCTGCTTTAACTCCTCCTGCCCTGCTTTTGTCCCTTTTGAGGCTTATTAGCTTCTCTAATTTGTTAGCGGCACTTCGGCTGCCTCCCCCCGGCCCCCAGTGCAAGGAGGAGAATGATGCCAGGGCAATACACCCTTCTTTGGGATTTCACAGTGGTGGTAACAGCGTTTTCACATGCACATATCACATACATCGTATACATCAGGGTCACCTCAATAAGGGGGAGAGGGGAGGGTGGGGGAGAGGAGAATTAAAAAAAGGATACAATTCTTCTGTGTGTGTCAAGGATTTCAAATAGAATAGCGCTTGATACCAAGGTAACACTTTCTTGTTGCAGGCTCCTAGTCTTCCTCGAATTGCTTCGTTTCCCATATTCCAGCTATTTTTTTTGTTGCTAGTGATTGTGTGAAACAGTGCCCCCGTTTGGGTGACCTGTGCTAGCAACAGGCAAGAGAAAAACGACTCCTGACATGGCCAAGGTTGCCTGCAAATGCTCTACAGTGAGTTGCATGATGGATCAGTTTGTCTTGCTCTGATAGAGCAGCCAGCACCTCTGCGCCATGGGGCTGCTGTGCCAGAGCTGCCCCAGGCTTAGACCATGTCTGTGGGTCTGCTTTGGGCTGACAGCAGGGCTGGGAGCTCTCTGACCAGAAACCTGCGTTTCTGCAACCTTGTCTTTTTTCACTCATTCCTACCACCTTTCTAGTTGTTCCTCAGGTAAAGCTGACTCTACTTATGGACCAAGGCACCTTGCTGCTGGATCTTCCAGAGCAAGAGCAAAAATCCTGGAGGGGACAGGGCAGCCCATCAATCCCTACAGCTGTTATTTTTGGAAATGAGTTTCTTGTATCAGCCTGTAAACCCTCTGTGAAACATGCAGTCTCCAGTCTCTTTTCTCTTTGGGGGTAGCAATGTGCTGCCCTTTTCCCTAGCTACCTAGTCTTTGTTCAGTGCCCAAAATCAATAAATCAGACAGTATTAGCTGGATTCAGAACCTTCAGCATCTTCCTCCCTGTTCTTTGATTGGGGCTGCCTCCCAGATAAGGTCCATTGGCACCAAGAGATACCTGATGTCAGTGAGCTTCAGGGCCATAGCCTTGTGCCCTGGCCCTGAAGGACAGGGAAAAGGGCCAAAGATGAAACTCCAACACTCAGCTGGCCCATGATCCATCCAAGCCCTGTAGATCCCTTGATGCAGCACAGCTCTTCCTTTCTCAGCACAGCCTGCTTAGGACTTGGAACACACAGGACTGACCTTGCATGGGCTGCCTGGTTTCTGGCCCTGACCTTTACTCTACCTTTCCAAAGCCTGGCAGAACCAGCTGATTTGGCTGGAAAGGTCCTGTGTTCTCTCAGGAAACACAGTCCCCAAGAGAAACATGGTAGCTGGGGGTATCTTTATGTTTACAGTCCTGAAAGAAGGGACAGAATAAAGGAGGAAGATACTTGTTCTTGAGACCTGCAGTCCTAGGTCTGCTTTGGCATAGGGTTAATGCTTGAGCAGCTCTACCTCTGACAATAGTACATAGCACATAGGTGAAGTGCTTCCAATTTGTGAGGCAGTTAATTCTCCTGGTAGCTGTCTGAGATTATAGCCCTATCTTTCAGACAAAGCAAGGCAGACAAGTTAAACCTCCATAAACTTTAAACCACAAATTACTTTTATTCCCTCCCCCCCTCACCCAGGTGAACTATTTTTGTTGAGTTAGACAGATTACTTTATATAATAATAAACCATCTGAAAGCTACCAGGAAGCTTCCAATGTATAAAAATTGGCAATCTTGTTTAAACTCTGGGAAAGATAATTGTTTGCCCTTGCTGTATGTTTTGCATTCTTGAAGTATATCTTTTAAGGCATAATATACATTTTGAAATCCCATATATGCATCTTTACAATAGTAATGGCTTTCTACAAGCTCTGTGGGAGGTGACATTTCAGCAAGATACTTCCCCTTTACTTTGTTTATTCCAGCAGTTTAAATTCTACCTCTGGTGATAGCTGTTAACTTGGCAATGTAAAAAGTGCTACATGGTGTGTACTGTGCTCAGGCAGCTCATCAGAAGCTTACCAATTACGACTGTGGAGCCCATTCTTCCTGCCACAGCATGCCACCCACCATACATAGCCGGGACAGCTGATCTTCATATGTGCATAAAATCTGAAAGTATGTGCACATTTACACTGAGCCTGTATAAAGCAGGCACAATAAGCCTGGTGCTCCTTATAAGCCTTTTTGTTTCCTTCAATAGCTCATATATAGGCAGTTGTAGATCATTTCTTGCTCCCTCCCTGCCTTCGTCAAAAAGCGGACCTTTTGAACCCCACCCTGCCAGGGGATGAACTTTGTACCGATCAGGCAACCAGGACACCTGTGTTTTTGGAGGTTGCAACTATTAGGATTATCCATCTTATCTGTGGCTTGGTCTCCATCCACATCTTTGAGGTGCTTGGGACAGAAGGTAGCTGGAAGTAGATTGTGAACTCAATTAAATAATTGAAATGTGCTGGAATGGCCCATGAGTTGACCACCTCTGCATTATGAAATGAAAAACTTTGTTAACAAAAGCCTTTGTAAACCTACTTCCCCAGGATGAAATCTGATCTCTGTTTAAGGTCTTCTACTGACAGCAGTGAGGCAAGACTTAATTCTAGACAGATGCTGCTTGTCAAGTACATAAAGAGCGTTTGAGCTTCAAAAATTATGCTACATTTGAGCATTCATTTTTGTTTGGAATATCCAACTGAACATACAGAATCTAGATTGGGCTTTTTATTAAACTGTGATTTGCACTTATCCAAAAGTATTATTTTCCTTTATTTTGAAGCAACTATATGCAAACTGATTTAGTGCCAGATACTGTCACCTTTGACTGTAGTTTCTTTTGCATCAGCTAAAAGAGAAGTAACTCTGTTCAAGTAAGCAGAGTAACACTGGTGAAAAACCAGAATAAATAATCAAGAATCAAGCACTTTGAATAGCAAATGACTCCATAAATAGTCCCATTGATTTCAGTTGTATTTCATGGTATAAGTAGCTACATTAATGGAAACTGCATATAAGATCCTCAGTGCTTGGACAGAGAAAAAAAAAGAATAGCATTTCTATTTAAAAAAACCCAACCTTATCCCATGATGCATTAGTCAGTTGACATGTTACTAGCTTATTGTATGACTTACCAAAGTCAGAATCAAGTGTGTTGATGACAAGGATGACTCCTCTGTTAGCTGCTGTGACAATTCAACACACTTATGACACAAAAGCTGTTCCTTATTTTAAAAAATACCAGCCAACAAATCAAGTCATGCCAGTGAAATACTTTCCATTACTCTTAAACAAATGCTTCTTTAAGCAAGAAAGAACAACATTTTGGTAAATGGAGTTGTCCCATTTGGGAGGTTTATGGACAGTATCAGAATACAAGAATGTCATAACATAGTCTCCCCTGGCTCTATCGCTCTGGATGACTTGGGAAATTTTTTTTGCTTGCTTTTCCTTGAAATCCAGTAAAGAACTAAGCGAGGTCCAAACATGCTTTCTTAATTACACTTCTTTGGCTAAACACAGTTTTAAAAAATAGAGAAGTGTTCTCTGGAAATGTTTCGCAGCATATTTAAGCCTGAATATGAGAACTGGTCCAGATCCAGACAGTAGAAAAACACCTACCCAGCTTTAAGTCTTCTGGAGCCAGCAAAACTGTTGCTGGGATCTAATTGATTTGCTGTGGACCCACTTCTGAATGTGACTTTGGGTGGTTTGACTCCACTTAGGGAGTTGGAACACAGTGCTTAAGAGCAAGGGAAGAAACCATGGTGTCCGGGAAGCATCACAGCCTGGCTAGCAATGGCATCAGGTCCCCACACTTTTCTGCCAGTACTGAACTTGCTGTCAGCATTCTCAGGGGTGCAGGTAATATATTTCAAGAACTCAATGAAGAACTGCGCACCCATGGGCACGGTACTGCTGAAAACTTTTGTAATTACAGTAATTCTGATGAAACCACATCAGCTCTGTCCTTGCCTTCCTCCCATTGCTTTTCTTTTTATTCTCTTCTTGACATATCACATAGTAACTGTAAAAAATGTTTTGTCCAAAACACAAACTCCCTGTTCTGAATGCAGCTCTGCTATCAGCAGGAACAGTATTTCAAATGAGCTGCTGGACATTTGCCTCTATGAATAGCTTCATGGCTCATGCTACACTATAAAAAGCTTATATGTATTTTTGAGTTCCTGTTTTTCATTAAGAACCTCCAGAGCCCAAAAGGAAGGTGTCACAAAAGGTGAAAAAAAGGGATATTTTGCTTTATCCCAAACAGTTCTCTGCTGCATTTCCTCAGTTATGAACAAGCTGTAGCTATTTTCTATTGAGTGTGGAGCATTCTTATTCCTTGGAAGTTTTTCAGGGAAGTACTTTTTTTTCAGGGAAGGTTTTGCAGCCCTGATTTTTTCAGTCGTTTCTAAAACTAGTTTGCCATTTCTTTTCTTTCCCTCTAATGGCGAAGTGACACAAACTGGATAAAATATTTCCTCTCTATCAGGTAAGGGTAAGGCTGTGTCCCAGCCCATATCTATGCTGCACATGCTGTTATCCCGCGGTTGAGGGGGAGGACGTTCTGCCTAGAGCTCCAATTTTGCGGAAAAGGCACTGTTTAGCACTCACAATGTATATTGCGGCAGCAGCTGGAGGAGACTAGGAGAAGGCTGGTCCCCTACACTTGATCTTCATAACCTTTTGGATTAGAAATGTCTTGCTGGTATAGGTTCCTACTGAATTACTGATACCCTTGAAACAAAGAGGACAAAGGGAAGCTAATGAGATATTTGTGAACCAATACAGCACTGAAAGTTTCCCAAGAATGTATTTCTCGCAACCACACTACAAGCCCAAGAGATACTTGGTGCTGGCTGTAATTCTGGTCCCCGGTCTTATAAAGACTGACTCCCTGTGCTATACAAAGGGGGACTCTAATGTTTAAATAAAGGAATCTTCTAGTTTACTAGTAAAAAGGTTTCCCAAACTCCCAGAAAACATAAATAAGGATTGAAATTGCACTATTTTCTGAAAATCCCTAGTTTCTAAGGGATCTCGTGATATTTAGGGAGGGAGCGATGATGTTTGATTTATAGTTCTTTTTGGTGTTAGAATAAATTTTTCCATATTTGTAAAAAAAGTTTTGAAAAGGATGTCTCAAAATATTTTCTTGACTGAGAGATTGTATTGTGTCTTACTATATTTAAAAAAGCCTACAATGTGTAGTATGACCTCTTTGGGGGGGGGTGTGGGGGTGTTAAGGGGTATTATTTCTAAAACTTTAACATTTCCTTTTTATTTTCTGGACTAAACCAAACTTGTTTCCTTTTCCCTTTCAATTTTCCTTTCCTTTTTCCTCTTTTCCTTTCCTTTTTCCTTTCCCTTTGCTTTTCCCTCTTTCCCTTTCCCTAACCCTTTCCTTCTTTCTGTTTCCCTTTCCCTATCCCTTTTCCCTCTTTCCCTTTCCCTAACCCTTTCCTTCTTTCTGTTTCCCTTTCCCTATCCCTTTTCCCTTTCCCTTTCCCTTTCCCTTTCCCTTTCCCTTTCCCTTTCCCTTTCCTTTTCCCTTTCCCTTTCCTCTTCTTTTTCTCTTTCTTTTTCCTTT
>WYDI02022074.1:0-32094 GCA_009867235.2 Psittacus erithacus | reverse complement strand
GAAGTTTAGATTGGATATAAGGAAGAAGTTCTTTACTGTGAGGGTGGTGAGGCACTGGAATGGGTTGTCCAAGGAAGCTGTGAATGCTCCATCCCTGGTGGTGCTCAAGGCCAGGTTGGACAGAGCCTTGGGTGGCATGGTTTAGGGTGAGGTGTCCCGGGCCATGGCAGGGGGATTGGAACTAGATGATCTTAAGGCCTTTTCCAACCCTAACTATTCTGTGATTCTATGATCTCTTCTATTCTGCAGGAAAAGATCTGAAAATAATGCTTCTGAAGCATGGTTTGTGAGCTAGTTTCCACCAATTGCATTCTGATTCTAGTTAAACTACAATAAACTTGAAATACTTACAAAGGAGTGTCTGAAAAAAATTCACACAATGCCAGGAATTTAACACTCTTAACCAACACAAGATTTTAAAGCTCTTTCTTAAAAAAAAAACACCCGCAAACAATATGTGCCACCATCAGTAAGAACAAGGAAGACTTTCTTGTTCAAATTTCATCTTGTAACACTAAGTTAATTAATTTTCCTTTAACAGTCTTGATAAATCATCATAACAGTTTAACAACACATTGTTCATTTACATCCATTTCTGGGCTTGCTAAAGTTACTATTTGCTTGACTACACTAGAAAAAAACCAAAAAACCCCACAGAAAACCCCAACAAAATTACCAGCCAATTGTTGGCTTACAGAAGATAGGTAGCAAAACAATGCTTCAAAAAATGCAGACAGACATCTTAAATTCTAAGTACATGAAAGAATGAATGAAATTCATCTGAGTTTTACACTGCAATTTGCTGTCAAGTGGAGCATTTACTAAGACCTTTTTAGTACAAAACTGCCTTATGTCAAATATACCAAATGCATATGCAAGTCTAAAATTGTGTCTAGACTGACACCCAATGGGGTGGCTGCTGTTTGTCAAGCCATACAAAAAACTATCTTGAAAACAACTGTTAGCAGGAAAACCACAGCAACAGAGAATTCAACCTGGGCCAGCTTTCACAGAATTTACTCAGGATCTCCTGAACAGCATTTGCAGCCCACAGTAAATCCATTCTAATGACAACTCCATTATATGCACTAGTACAACTGCTGCAGTCATACTTATGGAGTAGTCTAGAACTAGAGATAGCACAGAAGTATCCAATACTCATATTCTTAATGTTGCACTATAGAAATAGTGCAATACAGAAATTGTGCACTTCTGCTTTACCTCCAGCCCTCTCAGAACAATAAGTCCTCTCCACCAGTCTGATTGTTACCCTCAAATACACTTTTTTTCCCCCTCCATATGGTTTTAAGGGCAGCTGATTTACCAAGCACTTACTGGGTTTGTGCTAAATATCATGTCTGTACCCACAGTGTACAGACAAGTGACTTAAGAGCTGCAACCTCCTCCAGTTCAACATTTCTTTCTTCAACCACAAAGAACAAGTCCCAGACTGCAAGATAGGAAAAACTCCAGAGATTTCTAGTATAAGAGTCTAGACATATGACATCTGTGCAATAAAACTAAATTGATGCTTGTTATATCACATCATGAAATTGAAGTGAATCATATAGCTCAAAGATTACTTTAAGCCTCTTAGCCTTGGCTGAAAGCTCTTATTTTATTCGCAAAACTATAAATTTATACTTACAATTGACCAACTCTTCAAAGTCATTGTCCCTGTTGCTTTTCTCCCTGTCTCCTTTTTAAAAAATAATACAAAATGAGAGGTTTGACTCACTGATTCTGTGAGTTTTCTTCAGCAATGAAAAATTTACTAGATGTGTCTTAGTAGACCAATAATTCTATTTAATGAGTTGGGAAATACTGTTCTGCACCAGGGTGTGGAAATACTGTTATGTAGCAGGGTACACTTTTTCCTAAGTAATTCATTATATAACAACAAGGCATTCACATTATGAAACCAGGTCTTGGTTTAAGTTAATACTGCAAATCCTGAGATGCAAAGCATTTTTAACTTTTATTGAGGCTTCATGACTGCTCAAAGAATCAAATCTATCCATAATGCATTCATATATAACAGAATTAGAAATGGAATAAATGATAAAATACATGAAAGGAAACATTTACTTGGCAATGTTATATAGACTGTTAAAATACCATGAAAAATAAACTGTATTACACAGTACATGTTGATTATCTTTTAGTGAAATAATGCTTATCTTAATTCTCTTCTTTACTACGTGAGGCTGTCTTACACACACTTCACAGATGACTGCTATTGGACTGCCTTTAGATGATACAATAGTTTGCATTCAGCATTTTACAGGTACGGACATACTGACAACCTAAGGAAACTAGCCTTTCCATAATGCAGCATATCCACTCCAGATCTTATAATAACTAATTCCTCTGAGGACTGCAGCTTCCCTATTACTACTGTCTGCCATGATGTGCATACATCTAGGCTTCCAGAAACATTTAATTATCCTCATACCATTTCCAATGCAACTTTTGACTAATCTCTTTTCAAGTCTGTAGTAGATGGAGGTTACATAAAAATGCTAGCTATTTATCATTTTCTTAATATCTAATCTGGATTTTTTCTTCTTTAAGTCAAGCACAATTGTTCTTTTGTCTTTTCGGTATGGAAACAATTTCTTTCCTTCCACATTACTGAAATACATATTTGAAGACTGTTAGCACATCCTCCCAAGAGTCCTCTCATTCATCTGTCTCACCCCAATTCTTCCCATACTGATTTCAGTGTTTTTTAGGTCTGTGATGTAGGCATCTAGTCATTGTTTGAGGCTCTCCTTTACACTCTTGCCAAACAGTCCACAGCTTTTTAATAAGGTCTGCATAGCAAATGTGGATTCTGAGACCTAACAAACCTGCACAGAGCAGAAATATATCTTCATTTTTATACACTACAGTATGACTTTTCACATTTTTATAACATGATATGACTCATGCAGCTCATGATTTGCTGTAAACCTGAGAAACTTTCTATACAAACAGTTGTTCTCCTTTGTATTTCTGCTGTTATTTCTAATCATAGCACCTTGCTGGACTGCATCTTAACTTCTTCTAGACCACTTCTATAAAATTCCCATTTTTTAAAGATATGGACATGACTGTCAACTTCATGCTCCCAGAAATTAATAAGCATATTGCTCATTTCAATTTCCAGGTCATAAATGAAAATTCAGAATAAAACTGAGACAATGACAAGTCCCTCCAGAGCCACATTTCACTGACATCTTGACAGTGAACAATCAATATTTCTACCCTGTGTAAACACATTTGAACCCAACTTCAATCTGTTGTTTCTATCTGAATGGCTTCAGTCTGCTACCCTGTCAGAAGAAGTAGTCCTTTCCCTTGACCCTATTTTTCTTGACAAATCTGTTTGCTGTTGCACTTTTGTTAGTTTTTCCTTATTTCTGAAAAATAAGCATTACTTTCACCATTTCCAGTCTCTCAGTAGCCACTCTTATGGTCATCTTTAATTGTGAGTACTAGTATTTCTGAGGTTTGCTCAAGCAATAATTTAAGTTTGATGAGGTCCATCAAACAGAATTTTAAACCACCCAGATAAGTACAGAACCTACCCTGTCTTTTAGTTATGGATAGAGATGTTAGTCCACTTATACTAGACATAGTAAGGTAAGCACTTGTGGGCAGTTTTGTTTTGTTTTTTTTTTTAAGTATTACAAACTTTTAAGTACAAATACCTAAACCAGAACTTTAGTGAATGGTGGAGTTTAGCCCTCCTTTTAGTACAAGGAATTTCTAACATACATGCTGCTTTCCTTGATATATCTTGCTTATTTTAGCTCACATTAGCCTTAGCCTTTTTGAAATTATCTGTCTAAAATGATGTTTTTCTTCTATATTCACCCTTATTACCTTATTAAGGCAACACTATTAGCCTTTTCAATATGCTATCTTAATGTGTTTGAAATCAACAACTGAGTCCCAATCCTCCCTTTGCAATTGCATTACCTTCACTTGTGACCTTTCCATTTTCAAATGAGTTTGAAAGTTGGGGGGGGTGAGAGGGTGGTTGTTTTATAAAAAGCATTCCTTTCAATCCTTATTCCCCTGAGATCTTTAGCTCTATTAGTTCTCAGTCTGCTTCTTGACATGCACTGTTTCTATTTTGTTTTCTTTGCTAAACATTTTGAGCACCATCATTTCACTGTCACATCAATCAAGTTGCCTTTCACTTACCCATTCCTACTTGGTTTCTCACTATTTAAAATTATGTCTATAGAAACTTTCCAGCAAGTTGTTTTCTTTATCCTTATCAAAGAAAAAAAAAAAAGAGCCAAAAAGCACTACTATACTATTACTAAAAAAATAATTAAAAAAAACAGCCCCACACCAAAACTCACCAATAAATGCTTGGTAAACTTTAAAGTCTATTTTACCTTTCTCAACAACTATCTAGGTAATTAAAAATTTATTGATACCACCAAATTCTAGATTGTTTTGCTAGGTGCTAACATAATGGTGCATCCATTTATTCATTTTCTGTGGAGGTTTGCTCATTTTATTTTCCCTTCAGGCTTTTCTAGATCATTCAATAACTGGGCTCTTCTAAATTTTCATTAGATATGCTTTTTCCTTCTGATTCTTTGACCTGTCTTTGAAAAGGCCATACCCTATTATGGTATAATTCCACTCATATGAGTTTTCACTAAATTACATCAATTGTGTCATAATCCTATATTAAGACTTCCAATTGCATGCTTTATTCAGTATAATTCTTGCAAAAGTACATTTGTCTAGCATTCACGTACCTATGTATTGCTCCTGCACCCCTCTACCCCAATTCTCGATACATGTCCACTCTGGTTTCTAGACCAATCCTCAGGTTGCCATTTCCGTTTACCTCTGGACTTCCATCGCTCCTTCTGCCCCTTATTACTTTACATATAGCATGTGAAACATCATCCCAAGGTCAAAAATTAAGAACACTCTTGGCAATAATGAACCATAGAATAAGCACAGAGCAGAGGGCATCTGACGGCTCTCAAAAGCCTTTCAGCAATACCTCACATTAAGAATACCAGAAAGAAGCAGTTCATTTGCCAGAGAATTACTTTAGGCTGGTGAGTCTCCTAACTGCCTACAGGATGGAACCATGAACCACCATGGTAGTGCAGATCCAGCATTCTCACAGTGTTTGCCAAGGTGTAACCCCCCTTTCTCAAATGCTGGGTTTTCATCTTCATTTCCTGCCTGGACAGCATACCTTTTCTTACTCTCAACAGATGATTAATTAGAGGTGGAATCCAATCTGCCTCCTGCTGATATCAGAAGTTGCAGTGGCTAGCTTCTCCTGCAATGCTGGTATTATATACTTTTCCAACCAGCTGGAATCTTTGGTTTTTGAGTGTACTGAACCAGGGAATGTAGTCATGAATACATTGTAACCTGCCTAACTCTTCTTGTAACTCTCTCACCAGTTAGTAGGAATACAGAAGAATAAATCAGAGTTAATATTTTAACAAATGTACCACTTTGTCATGTTTCAAGATCGCTTAAAATTTGGTCCTTTTTTTTAAACTTTTCTTCAAAACATCAGCCATACCTTGTTTTTTTCTGCACTAACACTGATATTCACTTCACATGAATGAGAAAGATACCTAAATGGTTAGAAAGATTAATGGTTGTAGTGATAGTAAATTATATTGGATTTTTTTTCCTAAAGGAAGTTAAAGAAGGATATCACAAACCTGATGATACAATCAGAGGGAGTATTCAAATTCAAAGATTTAATATCATTAGAAGTAAATACATCAGAGAAGAAACCTTCCATCTGTGTGATCTTGCATGTTATAAGCATAATTAGCATCAGTTCAGAATGTGTACCAGAGAAATCTGATTAACTCCTAGTTCATGATTCAGCTGACTTTCTGAATCAATAATAGATCTTTGTGCTACAGAGACATATGGAGGTTCTACGATATGACCAGCCTTGCCTAGAATGACATTTAAAATTGGAGGGAGTTAGCAACTGTGCTAGAGAGATCCCTTGGTACTTTAAGCACACAGCTTTTAGATTTACCATCTAGAAAACTAAATTCTAGTTTGGGCAATATTCTTTCTATTTAAATTCTTCCCATAGTTTCCACTGGAGGAGATATTTGCCCTCATTTCCTGCAACAAAGCTGTTGCTGTGCTCTATTAAAACAACTGTGCTGTAACCCTGCTAACATCTGTGAAGGGTTATGTTCAGTGGTTCGTTTGTTTTTTTGTTAAATGTTGTAAGAGACAGTAAAAGCGATTTAAGAGTGCCAGGCACTAAGCCTAAGCAAAACAGAGGTCAGCAGGGCTTAGAAGTATTAGAAATTGGATGGAGGGGGCAAATCTTTATATACAAAACATGTTGATAAACGTGAACGCAGCAAGGTGAGGAAAGCCATTCCTATCCAACTTGGCTCCCTTGCTAGGTATGTTTTTTCCTCTATAAAGCCTTAGGCTGACACTCATTAGCAGGGCAACTAGCAAGTTTGAGTTTAAATAAGGCAATAGTTGATTATAATTGGAGAATACACAATAACAGGTTTTAAATGCCTGTACAATATTTTATTTTTTGAAAAAGCACCTGCAGGGCCTTGCAGCATTCCTCAGCAACTACTTATGGAGACACAAAAAGGCAAGCATTCAAACATGATGGGTTTTTTTTCTGCAAAACACAAAACAAAGTATTATGGTGGACTGACACCTTGTAAACCCATGTTACCATAATTTCAGATGTAGAAATTTACAATGATAGGAATTACTTCTGGGAGAAATGCAATAATCTCATGTGAAGTTTCCCATCTTCCAGTGAACATGCTGAAATGTAGCAATGTATTTCATACATATACAAGTTTGCCCTCAAACAGGAAGGAAATTTGCCAAAAACTGGAGAAGCAAAAAATCCATCAAGTGGACCAACATGGGAGAGACAATGTTCTCAGTGTTTATAAATACAAAAATAAAATAGAAAATAAAAAAAATATTTTTTAACAGGGAAATATTAAGTAATCTTATGTAGAAAATTAAACAATTATTGTAAATTAACCTGACGTTGAAAGTATTTTCATATCAAATTAAACCTCCAAATAAGTAGATAAAGAAATTAACTTTAATTTCAGAAATAAGTTGAAGAACATCAAATGTTTAGCTATTCAATGAATTTTAAGGCTACCCATTTAATAACATTCAGATGATGTGAACACATGGAGAACTGAATACTCCAAAAGACAAATCCAAGACAATTATGGAAGTGGTTGTTCAGTTTCTTGGTTGTTATTTAACATATACTCAGAGTCCTAACCTCTTACTTCCGATTTTAGCTTTGTCATGTTAGAGGGGCACTCAGTTTGACTTCACCTAGCTAGCAGAGGTGGTCCGTTAGCCCTCAGTTACTCCTCAGGATATCCAGAAGCATTTTTCTTCTTCATTCTTGTTAAAATTACAGTTGTGACTAGATTACTAAGGGTTTTATCCAGTTGAGTCCTGAAAACCTCCAAGGATGGAGATGGAACAACCTCTCTGGGTAACCTGTTCCACTGCCTGACTGATCTCATTATTAAAAACCACTTTCTTTCATCCTATCCAAATCTCCTGTTTCACATTGCGCCCATGGTCTCTTGTCCTACCACCACAAAAACCGTCTGGATTCTCACAGCTGTTGGAAGATTGCTATCAGTAGCCACCTCTCCTCCAGGCTAAACAAGGACAGTTACCTCAGTCTCTCCTTACAGACCAAGTACTCTAACACCCAAATTTCTCTCTGTTGGAGCTTAGTGATGTCTTTCCTGAACTGAGGCATTCAGAACTGTATAGATAATCCAGATGTGGTCTAACACTAAGAAGCCCAGAACTAAGTAAAATCTAGACTTTGAAGAAAGTGTCCATTATCCCCTCCCACCTCCAATTAGTAGTTAAATCATATTTAATTTTCTAAAGTGATGGAATTTTATGCACTAACCAGAGCTTTATATCCAGCTTAAACCAACTCTATTACAACAAAAGAACTTGAAGTTACATGCCTGCTCTGACTGGCTGAGTTTCTGCCATTCATGCTTACTATACAACACGATAACATTAATTGATGTCACAGTAGAGGAATTTTCCTCCCCTGGAGTCACATATTCTAGAGAGGCAAACACTCAGGACAAATACCAAATGTAGTACCCAGTTACAGGCTCATGCCAATAAAGACTGAAGAGAAGCAAGAAAAAATACAGCTATATTAATAATCACAGTAGTTGTCCAAATTAAAAAGAATATCTCTGTAGTTAATATTCACAATACATCCCCACAACATGAAGTTAGAAGTGACAATGGACCAAGCCTTTCTCATTGAAGAGAACTTGGGCAGAAATAACAATGTGTGGTGCATTGACAGCAATAGTGCAAGAAACAACAGGGGTTGAAGGATTAAAAACATCTTGAATTTAAACAACAAAAGAATCAGGCAAAGATACCGAAATAATAACTTCACAGGTTTTTTTTAATATTTCTTAAAGCATTATTCAGTGATCCGCTGTGCACTATTTAATTCTTATTTCAGTATGAAGAAAAGAATCTCATCAGGGTAGGTATTGTGATGTGGAATTCAACAAAAACATTGTCTATTCATCTCTGCCACCTGGTTTTGAATCCAATCTCACTAATGGCAACTAAAAGCTTTTTGAATTTAAAAGCTTTGCAGACTACAAGCCTCAGTGGAGCTTTAACCAACCAGGGATTTGTGCTGCATTTCAAAGATGCATGGTAAATGGCATGCTTGGATTATCAGAAGTGAGGACTAAATTTCAAGAATTGCAGGAAAAGTATTCTGCTAGTCTCAGATATCTAATAGCAAACAAATTATATAGAATATATTTGTAATAGACAATTGCTCTGGTTAGACATGAATGCTTTTATACTTTGAACGACTCAGTAATTATAACTTCTATTTTTAAATATTTCTTTTATTTCAAGCATTCAGTTAACTCTTTCCCTTTTACCACACCCACAAATGTCAAAATGTTGTCAGTTATAATTTCAAATAAAAGTAAAGATCTCCAATGTCAATGACAATTAATAAATTTATCCAATTGAATGGCAGTAAGAAATTTTGAGAGCAGTATTTATAAAAATCATTGTACAAAACAAATCTTTTCATAAAATAGACTACGATCTTTTATTTCTGACTTATAAGTAATCTGGATGCTGATTTGAAGATCAAGCCTTTGAAAAAGAATTACAACTTTTTCTTTTTAAAAGGTTTGGAAAAGATATTCAGGCCTGCACATTTTGTCTGGATACAGGTTATCAATCTGTTTCCCCGCTAGGGAATGAGTACTTCTAAGAAGGTACTGAGAGTAGGGAAAGGATTTCCAATTCTGATTCAACCTTCTCTGCAACAAGGGGAGAAAAGGAGCGCAAAGAAGTTTCTATACTTTACTCATGTATTCTTACACTCCTCTCTCCATCTTCTCTATAAAGACTAGGCTCTACAATGACAAAAATTAAAAGTTTTTTTCAGGAGACATGGAAGAGGAGCATCCAGGGATCAAGAAGGGAAGCTAATAAAACAAAGGAGACAACACAAAACATGAGACAGTGCTGTTGGTGGAAATATATTGTAAGAAATGAAGAGACGAGTGGGTTGCAGCCATCATAACAGTTTGATAACAACTCAAAAGAGACTGCCACTGTTGTGGGGGGACTTTCTCTGTTTCTCCCACAAAGGGATGTCAAAAGAATATGACATCAGAATAGGCAAGAAGAAGTTGATGTGGGAAATACTGAGAGTTATAACACAACTCAAATTTGAGAAAGAGAGAGAGAAAAAAAACAGCCAACCAAAAAAAAAGAAAAAAACCAAAACCAACCCACCAATTATTTTTCACTTTTTTTCACTTCATCAAAACAGTTGATTTCTCTCAGAATTGTATCAAGTGCCATGAATCAGAAGTTACAGCCCTGCTACTTTACCACCTGAAAACATGACCTGCAGGAAAAAAAACAGAAAGCACAGGAGGCAACCCTGCATTAAAAAAAAAAAAGCCATGCAAAAAACAAGCAGCAAAACCCCATTCAGAAAACAGTAATATTGCTGAATGTTCCCTGTAACAGTGTCATCTCCACCAAATGAATGCTTTGAGCCTCTTGTTACTGGTGTGACCTACCTAAGAAAAATAATACATGACAAACGGATAGAGAGGTGTTTGCATCCCCTTCCACTCAGGCAACATTACAATGCTTTTAACATGACAATGTTATATTTAATAATCAGAGTCAGTAGTATAACTTAAATGACTTCCAATCACAAACTTTTCATAGACATTTCATACCTAGAATGCACCTATACAGTACTCCTGGATTTAACTACATTAATTTATTGAGCATGATCTACTGACATGGTAATATACTCATGATTTAAAGACAGAAATAAAGTAGTAAACCTAACTTATTTCCCTGAAATAATCTAAAAGACAAAACCCAAAATCAAAGGAGGATAAATCAAATGACAAAAAGGAGACAAACTGGTAACCAATTAAGTACTCATGTTCTATCCAGAGTATAGGGGTCTAGATGACCAAGTTAGTCCTCGTGGAATCATTGTTATCAAATACACAAAGAAAGAGGTTTAGCAACCAAGTATTTTAACCCTTTACAATGAGATTTATAAAAACAAATTAGTCAACCAAATTCCAGTGACTTCCGTGTGAGCTGTGTGTTTTACTTCTCAAAAAAATCTCCAGCCCCAGAAATCATATTTCCCCGATTTGAAACAATGCATACACCCCATTGCTACTTCTTCGGAGTCATGAAGCGTTTGACTTGAGACATGTAATTGGCACTAGTTAAATACTGTTCTCCCACGCTTTTACTCTTGATGTTAGTAATAATTCCAGATATTTTTAAAAGAATTCCCAAAATTATAAACAATAATAGAAGACAGAGTTTTTATGTACTCAAGTGTTCTGAGAAATTTGATACAACATGTGTTGCAGTGTATCATGATCCTGTACTAGTACTTTGTACTCAGAGTTTACAAGTAAGAAGACTGTAAATCTGAAAGTTCTCTCAACATGAAAAAAATGTGTTTGCTAACCCTATGTCCTGGAGACTGAAGATTTTTCCAAGTGACAGATGTCATTAACAGATTAGCACTGCGATTTCTACAACCAGATGGTTGCAGAAAAAAAATGAGCATGAGTATTCTGTGCTTATCCAAAACCTGAATGACTTCTGAAGATTCCCTTCTAAATTTAAAAAATATCTTAACAGACTATGTATTCATATGGTGTACTTCTGAACAGTAACCAATATCTCAATTTGTCTGTCTTATTTTTTGTCTCTATTTGTCATTAATATTAAAAATAAAAACCCCAAACCAAGCAAGTGCTCAAAAGTTTTTTGTATAGGACATCAAATTTAAAATCGGGAATCTGCCAACTTAAAACTTGTGCGCAATTAAATATTTTTAATGCTAGTAATATTAAACCTGGTCACATCTCTGCACCTGCCAACCCAGGTATTTTATTGAAGAAGAAAATTAAGAGTTAAATGCATTATAAAAATAATAATGATTTGCTAAAATTTTCAAATCCAGGGGATGCAGTCATAGAGTTCATATTAATTTTGTTCAAAATCCACTGACTTTGAAAACATGAGCAAGTATCAACCACAGGGTAATTGCCGTTTCCCTACAGCATATCTGCCTCACACTGAGTAACAGCTTGAAGTTCTTTTAATGTATTATTACATAATAAAGAAGGCTATAAACTAGGAAATAATACCAACAAAATGCTATCAATGAGTAAGATATTGGGGATTTTTTTTGTTAAATATAAACTATCATCTCCTTAAAATAATTCATTAGATGAGGTTATATAAGCACTGCTTATTTATATTACAGTTAGTGATGCAAGTGCACCTATGCTTCTGGCTTATTGCTGTTTTCATATATACCAGATAATTAAGTCTTGCATTTAAATTTCTTAATAATAACATAAATCTACATCTTTCAAAAGTTTCATAGCATCTCCAGTTTCTGTTGTCATCATCAAAAGACATTCAGCAGTTTGTTGCAATTTTATTTGCACTATGCACCTAAACTTGGTAAAGTCATAGGAAGTACATATGCATGTAAGAAACATAAAAAGCACGAAGTATAAACATCAAAAATACTAATAATATGAGCAATTGAAAGATTTCAGTTTATATATTACTTTTATTTCTTCTTTTTAGAAGTAGCTTTCTCCAACAGAAGATTAAGCTACATACCTTGAAATTAATCCTGCATCCGGACATACTCCTTATAGCTATGTAGTTTAAGAAATAATATTAAATCTTAGCAGTAAATCACCTTCAATATTTTGCATGCTTTCGGTATTGAATTTTACATCTGCAGTTAGGGAGGGGAAAGAGAAAAAAAGACAACCATCTTGCTATTACTCGGCAGGACACAGATTCCTTTTTGTAAGTGGAATTCCAGACATTCCATCTGTTTCCCATAAAAGTAGAAAAGTAGAAAATAGTTGGTCTTAAAGTAGATCAGTAATAGCACACATAAAAAGTGTAGGTAAAAAGCACATCCAGCCAAACAGTACACCTACATTGAAAAAAGTTCTTATTCCTTTATACAACATTCATGCAAATGAACCCTTGATTAAGCAGTGATACAATTTACATATCAGAAGGCTGATATTTCTTGACCAGTAAAGAAATAAGCCTTTTTAAAGTCAGATTTACAAAATGGCTGAATACGACAACTACCAGAACAGAAACAAAGGAATATCTGTCCTTGTTTTTACAGTCTTTTTCACTGTTTTCACTGGCTGTTTTCACAGCCAGCCATCTCAATGGGCTACAGCTACCTTACAATGTCTCATCTGGTCATGCAAAGAATTCTTTTCACATGATTAGAGTTACGCATCTGATTTCTCATGTATATAGAATGGACACTTTCCTATTGTGAAAGCAAATCTCCGCATTACTATGTTAAAAGCAGTAACTACATATGCAAATATTAATTTGCATGAGAAAATCAGTGTCCACACAGTATATGTGCATTATGCACAGTTTAGCGATATGATAATGTTCTGAAAGTTTAGCCCTAGTTTCTATTGCCTGACTAGGCATGACAGTATTGTAAGTAAGCAGACATCTAAATACACAGGGATATGTAGAAAACTCACCCCATGACAATCTACAAATCACACAAAACTCAAGCTTCACACATAGGACCACTAAAATAATTCTGTCCAGGTTTTAGTGTAACAGGAGCAATCTCATAATTAAGTCACTGTCATAAAGAAAATGCAAAAATCAAAAAATTCCACTTACAATATGCAACCAGAAAATTGTACTTTTCTCCTAGAAGTACACACTTTTGCTATGTTAAGAAATATCTAAAATGGTCTAAACTTTTTGTTGAATTGTTTTTTTAATTTTCTTCTAGGCATAGGCCACAATAATGAATTATGTTATTTTTCTGTCACTTTCATGATTTTTAGTAATGTAAATAACAGGCCTAATCCTAAATACACGCAGGAAAAATAGTCAATCAGAAATATTTCTTTAAATTCATGTTAAAAGCACAGACCTGCAGCATCAGGCTTTACAATATCGATTGAAGTAGTGAAGACAGAGTGACAAACCCTTAAAATATGAAATAAATAAAGCTTGCTTTATGTACTTGAACAATCTTAAGCATGTGCACATAATTATGACAAACAATACCATTCATTTTACAGCTTTACAGTAAACACAAATGTAGCATGGAAACATCTATGAAACTCAATCTACACCACAGAAGCATCAAATACACGATTACTGGCCATATATTTTAAACAGAGCTATTATGTTTGTTCTGGAGAAGGAAGACAATTGTCCACAAAAGTGAGAACAAAGTTATGTCTAGAAATATTATTGTATCTTATTATATGTCTTTCATATAGGATATGAAAGCGAACTCAATAACATTTCTCTGTAGTAAACCACTTTGAAATCAAATATGAATTCTTAACACTTAATCACCTTCACTGTTTAGTCTACTTGTCACACTACCAAAACCCCACTTATAGCAAGGACTTCCATTTTATTAGACTGTTGTGCAGACATATGTCAACAAAAGATAGTCATAACTAAAGAATGCCAAAAGCTAGGGGTGAACTATTGACATTTCAGACACCCTGAGCCAAATTATCATCCTGCTTTCATAAACCATAACATAAGAGTAACACCTCTGTGACTTGCGCACTTTGTTCTCCATTCCACAGAAAATAAGCCTAGGACATTTCCTATTACTTTATTTTTTATATATAAATGGCCTTAATACATCTGTCAGAATGAAAAGAGAATCATGGTAACTCAAGAGGAAAATTATTTCTAACATCTCCTATATAATAATAGCTTTAATAATTTTGTGACCAAAATTTCCTTTATTCAAGAAAAGCAGTAACCCAAGTATTAGGTTTGAAAAAGGTACAAAACAGATTTCGTATTGAGCTAAATATACCTCATTCATTGTATTCTGTATTGTAGGACTATTTCAGTCTAAGTATTATATTTTGGCTAGCTCTTTTTCCTTATTGCTTTGCACAATTGAAGTACTACTTATATTCAAACACTATGTATGCCTTTTGACTTATCATGGTATTTTATTTTATTGATTTCTTATTAAGAGAAGCCATCCAAAGTCAAAGAAGGGCAATGAAGCTGGTGAAGGGTGTGGAGCACAAGTCTTATGACGAGCAGCTGAGGGAACTGGGGTTGTTTAGCATTGAGAAAAGGAAGCACAGGGGAGACCTTATCACACACTACAGCTACCTGAAAGGAGGTTGTAGCAAGGTGGGTATCAGTCTCTTCTCCCATGTGATAGAAGAGGTAACAGCCTCAAGTTGCATCAGCGGAGGTTTAGAATGGATATTAGGGAAAAAATTTTCACTGAAAGTGGTGTCAGGCATTGGAACAGCCTGCCCAAGGAAGTGGTTGGGTCACCATCCCTGGAGGTGCTTAAAAGACGTGTTGATGTGGTGCTTCGGGATGTGGTTTAAGTGGTGGACTAGGCAGTGCTTGGTTAACTATTGGACTTGATCTTAAAGGTCGTTTCTAAGATAATGTAAGTGAATATCATATAAATAAAAATGAAAACCTTAGTCAAAACCACACTACATAGAAGAACCATTTTTAACTTACTTCAATTTATTTCAGCTCTATGTATCTGATACTTTTGACATTGAACTAAAATATTCATGATATTTAGATGTTTTGAACAACTTGTACATTAGCAGCTCGCTAGGGAAGTCCAAGATACAAGACCTCTATTATTTATTTTCTATTATTTCTATTATCACTAGTTTTCTATTCCAGAATTGATCGTGAAGACTAATGCACTCAAACATAAAAAATATCTTCAAAAAGGAAGATGATAAATGTTTTCAAGAAAATTAATTCGGTTTGTAATTTTCTTTTTCAGATAGATATTCTGTTTTTCCTCTGTCACAATAACAAAAACAAAACAAAGAATAAGGCTCTTGACTCTCCATCTTGAACATTTTGATAAAATCTCTTCCAAAATCATAAAGATTTTACCTCATTAAACAATTAGCTAGTTTGCCTGTAAAAATTATTATGCATGTCTGTTTATATCCAAATAAAACTCTTGGTTTTCAAAAGAAGTAGTGATTCAGAATGACTAACTTACAAAGCTTTAAGAAAGCATAAGAAGGCAGCAGAGTATGAGGCCATCTCCCCCACCACCCCCTAGAGATATCCAAGAGGATCTTATTTTAAAATCTATGCCACAGGTAATATATTCCATCTGATCCATTCACGATTTAGACAGGCAATAAATGCTGAAGGAAATTACCACATAAATGACATTCCTTGAAACTAGATGGGTCGGAGAATGAAAGAGTTGTTATTTTATCCAGGCAATAATACTTATCCTGTACTCAAAATACAGAATACCAGTGTTCTGCTCAAAATGAAAGGATAGCTCTCTACTTCTCTACTTTCTTGTTATTCAGAAGGTAAAATGGTAAATATCAGTCCAACAGACTTTTTAATGTTACTAGTGGCAGTCATAAACACAGATTATGACTATTTTAATCTTATGACTTTAACATCACTGAGATTTTAGCAGGTTCCTTAAGCATTTTGAGTATAAACTATGAAACTGCATGAGGCTGAGTTTTGCGGTTTTTATAACTTTGGGGCAACTTTGTGCCCAAGCACAAACAGATTCACAGAAGGCACACAAATGCACATGCAGAATTATGGATTGCTATATTAAGCTAAATGAATTCTACTTTCTTGCATTGTGCACTTGTTTATGTAACATAAAGATTTCACTATAGTGATCATTCTTGTAATGATTCAAGCACTTATATGCATCTTATCTGAAACAGATGTAGTGTTTTAGTGGAATATGAATTACCAGATTATTCAGGAAAAAAATCTTCATTACCTCTGGAAAAATGAATCTGTGGCCTTATAAATGATCTTATGCAAGGAATCTCCTCTTCTGAACTTACCTGACACCTGCCTAACTCTGCACCTACAGTTAAAGACTTCAGAACAGAGCAATATGCACAAGCCACTTTGCTTTCTATACATCATCATGCTGTATATCAGTCTGGCAGCACAGAGAGCTTTGGGCAGACTTCTCTTTCCTTAACAAAAAGAAACTCAAAAGGCTGAGAGAACATCAGCTTTCAAGAGCATGATCTCAGTACTAAAACAAATCTAGTTTGTTCTTGTTTTAATTATTGTTTAATTATTTGCAGACTGCATTTTTCTGTGCCAGTGTAATGCTAGTTCACCAAGTTGAAATTTGCATGTTAACTACTTTAAAGCATTTTACACAAGGCGGCTATGCAAGAATTATTCAAAGAACATTCCTACAATTTCAGACCAAATTAATATTTCAGTTTGATTTTAAGAAGTTTTTTCTCTTTTTTTCTTGCAATAACAAGTAGCCCAGAATTTAATATTTTGCAATAAAAGAAGAAACTACCTACAATTTTCAGCTGTGGCTGACATAGGCTGTTGTGTAGATGAAGCAAACTCATCGCAGGGGGCATTCATTTTACGAAGTTATGTTAATGATTAACAAGCCTGAACTTGAAAAGCTGTCCTATAGACAATGCTTAGCTAGCTTAGCCAGAAAAATTGTTAAAATCACTAAATTCAAAATTCAGCTTGCTATACAATAAACCCCACAGAACAAGCATTTTCAACCTTGCATATTATTTTATTCTTATATAGTTTTGCTTGCTTCTACACTCTTTAAAACTTCCATTGAAGACATTAGCAGTTTCATTGTCTTAAAGAGATCAAAGTCATTCCCATTTTCACTCTGTATAGTTTGTTTCCTTTTGTCTACACCACATTTGGTCACATTTAGGAGTGTAGGCTTTAAAGCAACAATTTTTCTCCTTTAGCACAAAATGACCTAGTAAGGCCTAAAGGCATATGGAAACAAACATACACCTTGACTGCTCTCTGTAGATACACAGAAATAAATATACTGTATTCCTGTATAAAATTCTGCAATCCTATACAAAAAGTGTATATCAACACAATTTAATTTAACCCTAAAGTTCACAGTTAGCAAATTCACATATCACCTGACTATAGTTTCAAATAAGTTATTCTAGGTAAATTTTATTATTTAATGATTATGCTTATAATCACTAAACTATAGTTTCAAATAAGTTATTACTAGGTAAACCACAGAAATATTTAAAATTGAGAAGAACAAATTTAGTTAGAACATGTTTGCTGCACACTGTGTTTTAGAAACAAAATGAGGGGAAATAATAATATCCGATTAAAATTGCACATTAAAATCTGTTGTCCTCAGCGAAATCTGTTTTCAGTTATTTGAATGCTCAGTGGAATTTATAAAAGTAAACAATATTACTGCATATTCAAAACTGACTAAATGTAAGAACAGTACAGAACCATAGGTGGTAGTATCCTAACTCTACAACTAATGGCTGAGATTACTATTGCCCTGTTTAGTATGGTTAATCCACATGCACATTATGAAATGCAAAAAGAAGCACTGCAAATAACAACAAACAGAATACAAGCAGCCTGACAGTAGAGACAGGAAAAGCAACACCTAAACTGTCAAGAGCACCTTCCAAATAATCCAGTCTATGGACTTACTGCAATACCTACTACAACTGCCTTGGATACCCACATGAAATAGTGCCACAGTGTCATGTGTAACAAGTATTTTGCTTGTATTTACAAGTATTTTTGGTAAAGGAATGACGAGTTGTGAATTAATAGCATGTAGGAGTAAAGGATGGTGGTGGAACGCAGAATACTGTTTGCCAATACTCAAACACATTTTCCCCCACACAATATATTATTTTCCATGGGGTTTCTTTGTTGTGTTTTGGGTGGGGTTTTTTTCTGATCCATGAGATTACAAGGAGGTCAACTGTGAAAGTACAAGCAAGATTTGGCCTCATAATTTTCCACCTGGCAAAAACCCAGATAGTAAGTCAGGTAGTGTAATATAATTAGTAGCTTAGAATTGTTTTGTTTCATGTATTTGCTTGTGAAGAAAGCTCAGTGTATCAAACTTTAACCATAACACATTTCTAATGGCTAACCAAGGTCTTCCCATATTTACAGCACCAGTTCATAGGTTTTATCCACCATTAACTGCGCTCTTGGGTGATTTCTGCCAAGCACTGAAAATACTTCCATGAAGGTCTTACCTGACCAGATATCCCAAGCAAAGTTGCTAAACTAAGCATTTACTGAAAGGTTTGAGTATCACAACCAAGTAGTAACTTCAGCATTAAATTTTAAGACTACTCTGTCTCAGCAGATCTTTATGACCACTCATACTCCTCTGTATCCTCTGAATCCTTTAAAGATTCTGTGGGATTACAGCACATTTTAATTGATTTAACCTCTAAGAAAATGCAAATACAGAAGAGCTCTAATGAATATAACTATATAGTAAAAAATAATAACAATGCATAGAGCAGATACATATACAGAATTAAACTGTTTATCTAATTTTCTCTTCTCCTCAGTAAAGACAAAAAAATGAGAAAAAGATAGGATTCTCAAACAGAAAAAAATATTTAATGCCATATACCATCTGTCCGGTAGACTGTAGGTGCCTTTTCTCCTTGTTTAACTGTATCAAAATGTATTTTAATATGCTCACATAAAGATTACCCTAATACTTAATGATTCAAATATTTAGCAATTCAAAATCAAGCTACTCAAATAAGAGCTTACTTTTGTGTATCACCTGTGCTTCTAAAGGTCATGGAAGTGTTGCAAGAAACTACCTAAATTGTCAGTTAGAAAAATAAGCCAATCAACTGCTGAGCAATGTATATTAGAAAGAAAATAAAACCAACCAAACAAACAAACAATATACAACTGGTAAAAAAAGAAATACCTGACACCAAAGATGAGTTTAAGTGGGAATAATAAAATTAGTTGAGCTGAAATTAGTCTCGCATTTATGTTTATTTCTACTACACTTAAATACAATTCTGACATTTACAGATTATAAATTCTATCATTTCAATGCTGTTTCATTATTTACATTCCCAGTTCCATGTCAAGAATGTTAAAGGAAATCCAAATGCTCTACTTAAAGATAATCACCAAAAAAGGGAAAATGGGTTTAATTCCAAAAACTATCTTGAAAATTTAGATTTTAAATTAAATAACCATAAATAATATCTTGAAACTCATCCCTAAGAGCTGAAAAGTATCCAGAATCAAGATCCCTAATTTTACTTTCCATCTTATTAAAAGATCAGAGGTTTTCTCAAGCAGCAAACAGTTTTGCAAATTCACATTTTATCTACAGAGAGACTAGTCCAGTAAAGCAATTAACTGCAGCCCAGCAATGATGGCACAAGCTTCTGTTCTAGACCTTTCCTTTACACTAAATTTAAAAAAAGAATTTATATCAAAATATTGCATTTACATCATCAGCTTTATCACCAGTACATCAAGACCCTGGCCATGTCTCTTTGCATCCACTACACCTTTCAATAACATATCCAGTTCTCTAAAATGATTTTGACTTCTGTAATGCAATGCCAGGAGGGGGTGAGGGTGGGAAGAAACAGAAAGAAGGTAATACACTTCTTTTGAGGCTTTTTATTTTCCAATAAAATTTTTCTGATTCTGAGCATCAGTTGCTCACATCATGTTTATTTTCTTTGCTCACTCTTGCAGTTACTTATCACAAGCAGGAATATGTCTGGTTTGTCACTAAGGAATTTGCATTTGGACTCTTGACTTTAAAATTTCCAAAGCTTCCAAAAAGAGCAGAATTAACAGAATACAGAAAAAATGCAAAGCAAAAGAAAACAAATCCACTCATTTCAGCTTACTTTCTTAGACTTCCCATAATAGTTTAATCCCATAAAATACAAAATAAAGCCTGTTAGATATAAAAGAAAAGTGCAAGGCTCCCAATTTAAGGACTAGTTACAACTCATTAAAGTAAGGACACATATAATTTGAAGCATTAGAATGTATGCTGAAATATAATTAGTGGCTATGAATCAAACCTGGATGGATTAACCTAATTCCTGGAATGCTATTATGGAGAGTACCTTGCGGAGAAAGAATGATCCTTCTGTTTGCACAGCAACTAAACAGCTTCAGTTTACTTTAAAAATTGACTTGAATGGAGATAAAGGCCCGGCATTTCAAAATGTGGCCTTCTAAATATAATCAGCCTGAATTATGCCTGTTTCACACTGTGGTACTTGCAACCTGGTTACAGGCAGCAGGGATAAGGCTGCACTCTGCTTATTTCACTGCTTAATTTATATGGTAATTACCACACCACAGCCAGAATGGAGAGCATCTGCCAAAACTGAAGGCCCCAGAATAATAAAACTGACATGTGCTGCGATATTGTTGAAGTGCTGACTAAGAAACTCCTTTTATCTCCTCTTGAAGCTATAAAATGGTATTCGTGTTATTACTAGCAGGGAATTTTAACAGCCTTGCATTGACAGCAATTATGTAACACATGCACAAAACAATAGAGTTTCACATCACTTAATAAATACTTGAGCTCTCTTAGCTCCAGATCTCTCACTGGCTGGATTTTATGGTCTAGTAGTTCTATCCAACCTTCAGAACACTGAAGTATACAAACCACAAAAGCACTAGAAAATTATTAGAAACAACTGGCTATTCTCCCTGTTAGATCTATTTAATGAAGAGGGCATGATGGATAATCACGGAAGTTAATTAAAAGACTTGCTCACTTACTTCACTCTAGCTAAATGCTGATGTGAACCCCAGATATTAAAACAAGCAAGATGACAGAAATTGCTTTTCCTTCTAAGGAAAACTTGTGTTAAATAAACAAAAAAAAAAAAAGAAGCAGTTCCTATAGCATGTAAAAATAGAACAAATTTATTTTATCTTTTATTAATCTTTATGAAAATAAAACCATCAGCATAAAGAATGTGAATTTGCAGCTTTTTTTTTGTGCTGATATTATCAATTCACTTTCCAATACTGTGCATTATTTTTTTCACTTTTTCACAATACATTGCACCTGAAACTCCTACCTTCAGTATCACAGCTTCCTGAACAAATTAGAAACATTCTATTATAAAGGTTTAAGAACCAAAATGACAAATAAGAAAATATGGGTAATTGAAAATTAAAGAATACAAAGAAAAGTTAAAAGGTCATTTCTGTATCAGAACTTATACTAAAAGATTAATTCACATGGCACAAATCCTCCAGTCAAACCAAGCAACACTGTTTCCACCTTCAGAAACTAGACAGTCCCTGAAAGTCATCTGGTAATGAGACAGAGAATAAACAACATATCAAAATTGTTCATACAATAATTTCAAACACCGAGAATTCAGGTTTTTTACTATTTACAACAGGAAGGACGTTTGAATAATGGTTGTTTACATAAATCCATTATGCACCCCTTGTTTCTCTCCACAGTTTATATCTATACTCCTGATCTAGTCACACATTGCACTCTATGTGCATCATTCATAGTTTGATTAATATATGCATATTATTTCTAATCTTTTCCACTAATCCATCCATATTCTCTATATTTAACGTAAGACTTACTTTTGTAATTTCTTGAATTCACATAATTCCAGTGTATTTTTATTATATAAGCTCAAGTTAAAGACAGGCCTTTGAAAAAATGCTATGAGTCCATTATCACACCATACTTGAAACTACTCTTACAAACACAGGCCACAATGCCTTCCTTTGTATAAATTCCAAATAGGTCACTGTTCTTTTACTGCTTTATCACACTAATAATTGTTAGCTGCTTATTGATATCACCTTGAAGTCACTTTCCTCATAACTGCTTTCTAGCTTTGTCTCTAAAAATTTGAGTAAGAAAAACACTTGGCATTATTTACATGGGATTCTATTTCCCCAATTATATTAAATGAAAAAATAGTACAAGATATTGCATGAGTGACAATTCTAGCAATAAACAACTCTACTTTCACCATCACACAGGTATGCATGTTAAATATATGATAAATAAAAAACTTTTACTGTGTTATATTTATATGCAAATCTTCTTATCCTAATATAGGAATCTTTGGTTTTGGGGTTTTTGAGTTTTTCTGGGGTTTTGGGGTTTTTTTTTTAATAGACAGAGCACTAACTGAAAAAGCCTGCGCTAGCAAGAGCTTCTTCAAGAAGAAGGTTCTATGAATTTGAGAAGGTAATACACATGGCTTCAGCAAGAAGGGTGAAGTCCTTTATGCTCCTCCTCACAAACCAGGAGCTTTAAGTATCCATTACACTTAAGCCAGTAGCAGAGGACAGGCACAAAATGTTTGTTTCCCGTAGCATAAAGACTCCCTGCTGTGAGACACCACTTTTTCTTCAGATGTCTTTGAAGGAAAGCTTTGATTTACAGAAAGAAAAGCAGCTAGGAAGAAAAAAGGTCTGCTACAACCACATGTTCATGTTTGTATAAGCAGTTATCCAGTTTCAATCTTCTTTTCCATGAACATCCCAGAAAGTGAAACTATTCAGATTATTTAGTTGAATATTCTTCTTAGCAACAAATATCATTTATTGTTCAAGACATGTACATACACCACTGTATTATTACACTACTTTACAATAAGGCATGAGAGAAGATAAATTCACTTAGAAGACCATCATTAGCAAGGCAGAAAAAAATATATGACCAAGATCAGGTACAATGACTAGATCCCACCTGAAAGGGATGGGGAGTTACATCCTGCTAGGATATTTAAGATGTTTTTGGCCTAGGAGCCTGATGTGGATGTCAAAGAGTTTGGTGTAGTTTACAAGAATATCACCGCCCTGCACATCTGCTATGTGTTTTTTGTCCTTTGCTTTTAGAGATGCTTTTTGATTACCCATCCATCCTAGCCTAACAAGTTAAGATGTCTCAAGAAAAGATTAAAGCCCTACTACACAATCTGTACAAGCAGACATACATGTATAAGATAAACTTACAAAAGATTTCTATGCTGACATGTATCGCACTCTAAATTACACAGCTGTCAAGCCTAAAAAGGAAAGACGCGCTTCTATGTTACTTATCAAAACATCAAGACATTAATATTCACCCCACAAAGGATAAACTACACCTAAGCACATGTTGCAGAAGGCTTCCTCCACAGCAGCCCTGCTGTTTTCCTTCTCCCATTTTGAATGAGATATCTTAGGGCAAAGTAGAAACACAGACTTCCACTGCAATTCTTGCAGAGAAACAGGCTTTTTTACTGACTGCTTCTCTTTAGTGCATAGACTGCAAGCAGGCCAACAAAAACAAGGCTTCTTTCCTACAGAGATTAAAGTACTAACTGGCAGCAAGGAATAAGGAGCTCCTAAGTTTGCCAACAGAGATGTGTAACAACAAATAAACACTTTCTCCTTGCTTCAAAAGGACATGCATGCTTCAATGATGAAAATCTTATGCTGTGGACACCTGTAATAACCAGAGAAATTGCTAGTTATTTTAATACCACTGCAGCATAAAATCATAGTCATTGCATTGAACTGTGATGATAGGTTGCATATACAGTGAGAGAAAGGAGAAAAGAAAAACCCAACAAACCTGTAAGCATATACATACAAAAGCCACATACATGGAGGTAGTCAAGTATGAAAACACCACTGAAACTCCATTGATCAATATGCTTGACTATCTTAAACCAGAAATATGATCCTCATCAATCCACTAAAAAGTGTTCTGAAAAGGCTTTAGGTATGAGCGAAGCAGAGCAATATGCAATTTTTTGAAAATACATCTGGGTGATGAAGAGCACTGTCCTGCTTTGAAGGCAAATATTTATCTCAACAATGAACTAAAGATGACAGCTTGAAAGGGCAGTTAACAAGGGATGAAAAAGGGCCTTGCAAGTGATACATGTAGCCTAGTTTAGACATGATTGTGGGAGACGTCAGGAGGCAAATAAAGGGATCAGGTAGTAAAAACTGTACAATGTTATATTTGTTGAGGTCAGAGAGTTCATAGGGTGTGACAAAGGATATACTGAAGGAATAATATAAGCATAGAAGCATATTCATTTTCATGAATTCTGTTATCATCTAAGACAAAATATACTTCCTAAAAGGATCTGTTCAATGGTGTCAAATACCATTTATGAAAAAAGACAATTAAGAAAGGGCAGTTACAGTTACATTCAAATCATGTTAGAGACACAAAATGGAAGGAGATTGAGCAATGACTTTAAATACCACTACATTAATTTAGAGATGGGTGGGTAGTCAAAAGCAGTTTGTTATTTTAAGATAAAACACCATAATATAGAGGAGAAAAAAGGATGAGAACGCTCAACTCTACAGAAGAAAATGAGATCATGCACAAGATATTGGGAAAGAGAATGCGACCAACTACTACAGTGGTTAAAGAAACACACACACACAGAAAAAAGAAAAAAAAAAAAGAAAAAAGAAAAGACAAAAGGTTTCCTTTGTTCAAAATCATCTGAGAGAAGTACAAGAAGGGAGATGCTGCTCAGTTTTCTCCTACACATTCTGGGGCAAATGATTAGCAGTCATCATCTTAACTGGAAACCCCACATTCTGGAAGAAGGAGGACAGGTACATTGAATTGTCAGAGAATTCATTATGTTTAAAACAGGTCTCAATGCAGGTATCACATTCCAGCAATGATTTCTCATACACAGTATCAATGCACAGCTAATACTTGTGATGCAAGTTGGCAATGTTTCTTATCATCATATGGGCGTAGTTCAATTTAACCGGTTCCAGCATTTATGTAAATATCATCTTAATTTTTTTTATATAAACTAGAAGCATCATTAAAACTTTGATTAATATTTTAATATAACTTAGTATTAAAAATTTAAGTTATACAAAAATTATATTAAGTCAATACCATTTTTAGTTTTCAAGTTATTTATTATAAATACTTATAGCAGCTATTTCATTCTTGCCCACAGTCCTGTGAAAAACAATCAACAGGAAATATATTTTCATCATATGAGAGCAATATTTAAACTATCAATCTGCTATTTATCTTATTTTTCTCTTTATGTGTCTAATAGCTTAAAAGATTCTAAGTAGCTTCTTAAATGAAGAAAATAAGGTTTTCACACTAATATTTTCCCCCAGGTAGAAATGCTACCACATTTCATTCTGAAACAACTTTGTACAATCACATAATGAGAACAAATTCTTGTAGAATTTGAATAAACAAGATCTGTTTGAAGCTTGGCAACAGTTTGGCAAGCAAATTTAGGAACTCATCAATATCTTCTGAAGGAAAAACATAAAAAGTGGTACACCTCAGCCTTATTTAGATGAGTTGTCCTTTTTTGCTCTATTTGGTGCAATTAAATATGTGTTACAAAAATGTTTAACTGAACAAATTCTACTGTTATGGACATATAAGCATATGCTTATTCAGAAACAGACCACTACATGACATTGTGTGAATTGAAATAAAGATGTTTGCTATTTATATGTTACTACACAGCACATCAGAAGAACCTAGAAGAACTAACAGTGCAAAAATCAAAAAATATGTCTACATTCTGGTGTTTGGAAGTATTAGTAATTAATTTCTGCAGACACTGTAATTTAAAACCATGTTAAATGACTATCTAGTTCAAAAATTACCCTCTAAATACATGGTAGGACTTTATTTTGTCCTTTTCTTCCCTTAAAAGGGAAAAAAGAATTGTAGTAGAAGTCAGGAACAAATTATTCTCCTTTTCTGAAAGTTGCCCAACAGACTCAGGATCAGGTGCACTGAATTCAACCAGTTTCAGGGAAAAAGCTGAAAGTTTGTTGCTGTATAACAACAAATCCCTTCATTATTCTTATGTAGGGTAAACCATGAAATGGTTACAAGACTTTCTGCAGCATTAAAAAATAATGAATTTAGTCCTGATTGGTTTTTCCCCCACAGACAGATATTATTCTATATCAAGAAGAACCATGCCTTTTGCTCCTGCAGGTAATCAAAGTTATTGACAGCATCGATATATTTACTATTTAAGTTCTGCATCATCCACAGCAATTGGTCACCTTCCTGCAAAGTTCAGCTATTCAGATAACAGAATATGTGTATTTTCATATTATTTGATACTTAAAAAGATCTCAATAACTGACAATCACATACTGCATTTGGCAACTAGATTGCATAAACTTGCGAAAAAATAATTCCTAGAGATGTATGGACATTTGAAGATAAATTTAAGACTAGGCAAACTAGATTTAGCTTGTGTTTTAAAAGTACTTAGTGCAAGTAAGCAGACTTTTTTTAAAGTAGATATCAGTATCTCAGTTGTGCTAAGAAATAACACTATTTATACATATGTATGCACACAATTAAATGCATATATATACAACATGTATTTTAAATATATTTTATATATTAAATTTATATATTTAACCAAAACCGCAAAACAGGCACCTGTGACTAGTCAGAAAAAAACACTTTCCAGTGTAAGACATTTGAAATAAACAAACATATCTAGCAAAGGTGAAACTATCTTACCTAACAGCTTGCTTTGATGTGCTTTTGAATATTTTGTCTGCCATGAAGCAATGCAACACATCATCAAGCATGCAACTGGATTAGCACAAATGGTCAACTAGTAGAAGCCACAATTGAAAAATAACTACATTTACTATTCTTTCTATATAAAATTCTTTTCATTAATGCTCAGCAACACGCATTTGGCAGCTCAACATTTTTTTTTTTTTTGAAGCAGCAGTTGACAATGCAATTCACAAAACAAAGATAAGCTCAATGGTTTCCAGGAAACTGAAAGATGAAAGAATGTGCAGAGAGTCAGCCATGGCTTCAAATGAAGAACAAGTGAACTAAGGTCAAGCTAAAACCTAAAAGAAATTCAGCAAGGGCCCAGAAACCATGGTACAGACACATTTCAGTTGGATTGAAATTTCACAATGTGTTTCGACAATGCATACAATACATTCTTTGGTATATTAATTCACTGGGGACAATTTTTACCCCCCTAAACCCTCTCTCAGGCCCTAACCCCCCCATGCCAAAAAAAAAAAAAAAAAAGGGGGCGGGGGGCTCAGATTCTAAAGCCCTTAGATCCATTACTTCAAGCACAATACTTAGCAACTTTCTGGGGTTTATATCAATTTTAAAGTATGTTACAGTCTTATCTTCTAGCCTTGTTTTGCATGCTTGGTCCCAGTCTTAGCTGAAATGATGAAGTCTTACAGTATATACAAAGTAAAGCGTAGTGAAAGAATCCATAAATTTTACAATTTCGGAAGCCAGCACCTACTAAGTAGCCTGCTCCAGAAGTGCAATGAATGTATTCCTCCTGCTTAAAGAGAAGGTCAGAGTAAAGCTAATATTATACAAATCCATTCAAAAAAATTCATTTTGTACTAGCACAAGAAATACAAAATTCAATCATTCAAAAAATAATTGTTAATAAAGTTACCTTTATACCTACTGCAAGTTACTCCCTAACATACAGAGCTAAATTCTGCTTAGTTAAACTATCCATAATTTCCATCTAGGAAACAAAACCAAGCAAATGAAACAACAAAAAAAATATTTTATCAAGGGATTTTCTTTCTTTAATGTACATTTTAAAATAAGTCAACTCCGAGGCACTAAACTTGTAAAATATTTAACTTTAAAATTATAAAGCCCACTATAACTATAATCCACTATGCATTCAGAAATAACATTCCTAACTTCTGACAAATCCTCCTCACTCAGAGCAGAGAATTTATTTCCAATTTTACACAGTGAATTACAGCAGTTTAGGAAAAAGTAAAGGAGAAATTTAGACACAATGTGAGTTTTAAAAACATTAATTTTAAATAGACAATTTAAGTAACTAAGCTAGAAAAATAACTGAACATGAAAAGCTGCACAACTGGAATCATGCCAAAAGCAAGAGGCAATCTCTCACAACTTGTATTTTACACCACAGAAATGATATTTTCATCAGCAATAACAGCCCCTAGAAGCATGCCAGAGCTTTCCTTCTCTGACATCCAGTGAACAGTGCCACCTATTGAATAACAGACAGTATTTCCAGAAATCATTGCATTATTCTGGAAACATGGCATACACATTCTCCCCCTTCAACCCAAGCATTCAGTTGAAGTTTTTATTACAGCTTCCGAACAGAAAGCAGTTTTGCTGCTAACATTGTTACAGAATTGATGGACAAAATGTTACTCTGTTATAGAAACAAGGCCCCCAGTCCACAGTGCATAAATCTTCTGATTTTCAGACATCCCCACTCCAACTAAGAAGAACTTTATTCAATTATGTAGGCTGCATGCATACATAAGGAAGGAGATACCACACTGTTTTGTCCGAAATTCTCTAGTAATAAGTGTATTTTCCAGAAATAAGATCAGAGGGTATCATGGACAAAAACCAAACAAAATACCAAAAAACAAAACACAAAACCCACAACAAAACAAAAACAAACAAACAAACAAAAAGAACAAAAAAAAAAAAAAAAAAAAAAAAAAAAAAAAAAAAAAAAAAAAAAAACAGAAAAAAAACCAAAACTGACCAAACAAAAAAAAAGCAGCATTTTCTGAAGGCTGCTCTTTGTTCACACAAAAGAAGTGCATATTTTCTGTACATTTTACTCTACTGTTAGAAGGAAAAACATTCATTCAGAGTTGAAGACTTCTTTATTTACACTGGCAACCAAAGTATCTCACAGAAGACCTAATACACAAATATCTCACCTCTATATGCTGTGATCTCAGAGTCATGCTACAGAGCAGCAGCTGCTAAGAAGACACAATATGTCTCCCCCACCAGCTGCTGCATAGCACACAGCAATGCTAGACTGGCCATGAGTTACACATTGGTACAGACAACATACTATAAATTAACATTACAATGTATCAATTTAGAATTCTAAATATACACAATCTAGCCAAGGAAAAAATGCATGTTATGTTGCAAGAGTAACGTAATACCAAACAATACTGCTATAAGGCAACCGAGACTTGGAACTGACTCATTGATATACAAAATATTTGAATGAGTCAGCAGCTCACTGCATTTCCCAGGCCAGCTGCAGACTATCATACAGTTCCCAGACGCACTTCCTCAGATTGTGTTTGCCTCACAGACAAGGTCAGTAGTGACAAAAAGTCAATGACTAGGAAAAGATTACAATATGCAGGCTTATTTTATGTTTACCCATTTACCCATTCACCCATTCAATATATTGAAGTCGCAGAGAATTCCTATATTTATTTGCCTCCTACCTTTTAACTGTTTAGTATAATAGAGCAGTGTATTAAAATGAAGTTCTAATATTGTTTTGGTACAGCAAACAGATATGAGACAAATATGCCTTATTGTAGTCACACATACACATGAACAGCCCCTAAAGCAAACACTGTCTCCTTGTCTGAAACCTTTTTCCTCATACTCCATAAATACTCCATAACGGCTGTGCAGTTCCAGCACCGCCAGCGTAAATGTTGCATAAGTAGAGAGTGGCTGAAGTTTTTGCAACTGCAGCAGCAGTGCTATCTGTAATTGAGATTATGCTACTGCAGTTATGCTGCTATCTGAACTACAAAGCTTTTGATTTGCACTGGAGACGCCTTTTTCAGGCAACAAAAGACAACAGGAACAGTATTTGTCCTAACACTGATTACTGCAGAAGGTAAACCTACTGCTAAATAAAGACCTTCACAAACCAAAGGTAGACTACATGGATTTTTCATCTGGCATAACAAATTCATATTTATGCTTTTAAGACTACATGAAAAACACTAAAATCACCTACACACAAGAAACAAATTTCTACAATGCACAGACATGAAAAAATTACTATTTTTCCTTCAATCTAGTGACAACAAAGAAATATTATCACCCCAGAAATGTATAAAAATTCTTGATCCTTTTCCTTGTAGAATAGAGGGAAAAAAAATCAGACCGGGGAAGGGAACCGTCAGGAGGTCTCTAGTCCAACCTCTTGCCCAAAGCAGGGTCTGCTATGAGATCAGATCAAATGCCTTATGGCTTTGTCCAGCCAGGTCTGCAAAATTTAAAGGGACAGAGATTTCACAGTCTTTCCATGCAACCTGCTTCCCACTCTTCAATACCCTCAGAGGCATTTTCTTTTTCTTTAAATCCAGTTGGAACCTCCCACTTTTAATTTACGAATATTGTCTCTTATTCTCCCACCATGTAACTCACTAAAGATACTACAGCTCTGTCTTCTGTGTAATGCTATCTTTGCTATTGGAAAGCTAGAGTTAGGTCTGTGTGAGCCATCCTTTCTCTAGGTTAAATGAATCAAGACATCTTAGTCACACAGTTCAAATGCTTTCGTGCCAAATCATCGCAGTGGCCCTCTGCTGAACTTGCTCAGGTGTGTTAACACCTTTCTCTACTGGGAAGCCCAAAACTGGATGCAATAGTCTAAACACAGTCTAATAAGTACCAGGTAAAGGGGACTAATTACTTCCCATCATCTACTGGCTATGCTTATGCTGATACAGCCAAGTACACTGTTAACCTTTGTCACTGTAGGCTATGCCACTTGTGTAGGGCTCATGTGTAGTTTAATATCCACAATGATGCCAGGTCCTTTTCAGCAGGGCTGCTCTCTGGCCACCCAGGCTCCACCTCATACTGTTAGAGGGAGTTATTCCTCTCTAATGCACAACTCTGCATTTGCGCTTGACAAATTTCATACAGTTCCTCTTCAGTCAGCTCCCTCTTCCAGCCTAACATTCACGGAGTGGCAGCCCTGTCGTCCAGCTTTCAGAGCAGACCCAGTCATTTCATCAAAGGTGACCATCAGGTTATTCAAGCATGACTTATCCTTGGTAAATCCATGTTCACTATTCCCAAACACTACCTTCTTCATCTGTACACCTCTTTTATGTCAATTGCCCATATTGATGCCTCTTGCTAAAGTACAAAAATACTTGGGGTTCCTAGCAAAAAGCCAGTTTCATCAGGTTACCCATGCCAGCTGTCATCTCACTTCAGTCTCTTGTACACTACTGTGTGAGTCTGCCTTCTCCACACAGCACATTTTATGGACAAACAAAAGTTTTCTCATCTCGAAGTAGAAAATACTAAATGAAGATGTTAAAATATTAAAAATATGCATTTATGTCCAGGTTTTAACTGCTGCTGCCAGCTTAGTAATGCAGTACTGTTCTTCTGAGTCTCCAGCAGTGTAATTTTTGACTTTAAAAAAATAAAAATAATAAAAAAAAAAAGATATTTTGGGTCAGGCAAGTGATTCAGAGCAGCCCTACAGAGAGGGACTTGGGCGTGTTGCTCAATGAGAAACTTAACACGAGCCAGCAGTGTGTGTTAGCAGGCCAGAAAGCCAATCGTATCCTGGGCTGCATCAAAAAGAGCATGACCAGCAGGTCAAGAGAGGTGATCCTGCCCCTCTACTCTGCTCTCATGAGACCTCACTTGGAGGATCGTGTGCAGTTCTGGTGTCCTCAACATAAAAAGGACATGGAACTGTTGGAACAAGTCCAGAAGAAAGCCATGAGGATGATCAGAGGACTGGAGCACCTCCCGTATGAAGACAGGCTGAGAAAGTTGGGGCTGTTCAGCCTGGA
>WYDI02022070.1:0-20330 GCA_009867235.2 Psittacus erithacus | reverse complement strand
CCTTCCCTTCCCTTCCCTTCCCTTCCCTTCCCTTCCCTTCCCTTCCCCTCCCTTCCCTTCCCTTCCCTTTCCCTTCCATTTCCCTTCCCTTCATAATAGTAAGTTCTTCACACCAAAACAAGATTATTTGGGTTTATGAAACTATTTGTGAATAAGCACTCCAATCGATAATTGATATAAGATCAAAACAGAAAGTTGTGCATCTAATTGCATAAATCTTGTGTGTGGTCTTGTGTGTGAGGTAGTGAGGATGCCAACAAAGATAATTCTGGTTAAAGAGAAAAAAAAAACAGCGGAAATCAACAAATAAACCTGTAGTCAAAATTGATCTGGTTAGATTTGCAGTTCTCCCAGCATTGCTAAGAAAGATTGCATGCTTGGGCACAACATGTCAAACTAACGAATAGCTGCAGAAATTATCTAAGCAATTTGTGATTACTTATCAGATGCAGTGTATCAAGGCTGGCACCTGACTATGTAGCTACTCTCCATCACTGTAAATCTGCAGTGAAAGCTGCTGGTTACGCAACGATTTGCTCTGGTTGAACAATAACTGCAAAGCTTGAAGCAGAGACGTTCTTTGACTCCTGACATACACAAATTCAGGTTACTCGGTCACTATAAACCCTCTAGCCATGCTGGCAGGGCCGTTGGAGGGAAGGGAGATCATAGCTGATGTGTCTGTGAGGACGCTACAGGCACAGTGTTTTGGAAATGCTTTATCTGGTTGAGTGGAAATATAGCCGCTAACATGCCTTCCTAACTATGAGGCTGTTCAGTCCTTATCACCAAAGGAGAGGATAAAAGCAACGCTACTGTTGTTTACTATTTCTTGAGAGCCATCTTCATTTCTTAATGTCACCATTAAGCAATTATTTCCCCTTACCCAGTACATAAAAGGGCATATAATTTCTAAAAACTGTGTTGACAATAGGAGAGCACAGAAATAACTCATTTTCACAGTTAAGCAGCACTTTACAGCTACAATCCATCAAGTTCTCATAAAGCTCTGTAAGTGCACTTCACAATGCAAATCTATAGTGCTGGGTTTATTCTTCATCCGTGAGCCTCTTCTGCACAAATACTCAGGGTAGCTTCCATGGTTATGTTTATACCTGTAGACTCAAACATGTCAGGCCACGGGCATGTGCAGGGGTGTGTGCTCAGCTTCACTGTTAAGTTGCTAGCTCAGACTTAGCAGAGCTTTGGCTTGCTGCAATGAGTGCTTTCCAAGAAAACACTCAGGCATGGCCAGAAAGAGAGCAGAAGCCCGGGACAGTGCCCAGTAAACAGCCTGGATGTAGCCACTTTGTTTTTGAAGATAAGAGAGTTTGCCAAGGGGATGAAAGCTGTGCTATGCCATTTGGCTTCCAGACTGGAGAATGGTCCCTGGCCCATTTCACTTACTAGAATAGACATAGCCCTGGTTGTTGTGTTCACAAATCTGTCCTTAGCAATTTGGATCCCTGGTGATAGTCTTGTCTGCTGCTTGGCCACTTCTAGATGTTAGCACACAAAGTTCTGGTCCTGTGAAGGGCAGACACTGTGCTGCATATTCCCTTCTTTGTGTAGCCTGAAGCTGTTACAGTGTGAGAGGATATTCTGAGCTGCCACCTGTGCAAATGAAAACTTGTTCCAATTAACACTTATAGAATAAACACGGCACCAGATAATTACAGGAAGATATCTTTAGAAGGGCTAAAAAAAGAGAAGTATTTTGCTTTGGAAAATCAATGCCTTCTCATTGTGCCTCTTTAAAGAGAGTTCATACCTGTCATTGCATCCTTCCCAGTGAGACCCCGTCCTCCTCGCCAGGCCATTAGCTGTCTCTTTTCATTTGAGTTGCCATGCCATAGAAATTGAAAACAAACACTGTGGGATCACAAATGTGTCCATAATTCTTTATCATGCAATTTAAAGCAGAAGCTAATAGCAAGGAAAATAACTAATACTTGAATAGGTTGCTGCATATACAAACAGTGCAATAATTGTCTCTCAGTCTGAACAAAAAGATAATAAAAATATTTTACGGGGCTCCTTAATTGTACCAAAAATTTAAAATCAAGACTTTATTGCAGAAAAAGGAAGCATTAATCTGTCTGAGGACCATTTTGTGGAGAATGCTTCCTGGGGAGGTGTGGTGATAATTACTTATCTTTAATAGGTTTCTAAATGGTGGAACCAGAATGCAGTGGTGAAGGTGGCATAGGGGTTATTCATGAGCCTCCAAGCCACCATGCTCCACTACAGCCCACATCTAATGTGACTTGCAGGCCTGCACTTTCAGCATGTTTGTTTGGGTGCCTTTTAGCATCCAGCTGTTGCAGGCAGTGGAAGGAAGTGTGCTAGCTGAATCATTCCACAATATCAAGTGGATTTGCTGCTTTCCTCTGTGAGGCATCATGCTGGGAGCTCAGAGTGCAGAAAGGACTGATAAAACATGGTGTTGGGCGTTGCTTATGGGAATCAGGTGGCAAAGAGAGTTGCAAAAGGAGATACTGCAGACCACCAGGTCAGGAGGGCTTGTGACCAGAATGGCAGCAAAAGTGGACAGGCAGGAGGTTGGCTAAAACAAGGCCTAGTGGGGGGAATCAAGGGAAAATAGATTTAAGCAAAGCAGTAGGGAACTGAGCTCTCTTCCTGTTTGAAGCTAATGGCAAAATTCCCATTGAACTTCAATATCAGGAAGGGATGCATTATAAATTACTGTTTTGTTCTTGCTAAAGGGTCAAGTTAATGCTTACTGTAAGCTAATTACTGAACAAGGTGTTTCAGGATTTTTTTACTTAATTTGATAGAAGCCATGTATTGGCATTGCTTTTTAGCAGGATGACAAAACACATATTCCCTGCTAACTATCACCTAACTTAGACCTGGCAAGTAATTTTCCTTTTCCCCATGGCTCCTATAAGACCTTGCAAGAACTTTTGCTGCTTTCAGTGTCATTATATTCACATTCTGGGACATGATCTTCCAATTGGAAGATTGGATGGACCACTTTCCTGCTGAACAACCTCTTGGGTGGGTTTTGGTGTTTGACCTTCTTGTCTTCTCCTCACACTTTCCTAATGCATCCTTTTATATTGTTCATTATATGCTATATATGTATGGTGTATTACATAGAATAATGAAAATATAATAACAATTATTTTAATTATTGATCTCTGTCTTCACATTGCATACTTTACCCTGTTCCTTGACCTCTGCCAAGAGGAAACCAATTACTTTAGTATGGATGGCAAGAACAATTTGGCTTCAGAAGCAGAAATGCACACATGACCTAGTACAGATGAGAAATGAATGAATGAACAAATCTAGGAAGCACAAAGATGAATCCCTGATCCTATTGCTGTCAAGCTAAAGGAGAAATGACATTTCATTTCATGTACCTATAGGAATATCAAAGTCAGATTCCTTCAGGAGACATTGTGACTTACTGTCTTTTCACACTGGTTTTAGCTATATCTCTCCCAGATGCATGGTGGAGGTTACTAGATTTTTACTCACTCACACCTGATCAAGCATCTCTACATTTTTCCCACTGAATTCAGTAAGTCCAAGTCTGAGGCACAGAAAGGATAACAGATTATGAGCCAACTAAATGATCAAGTATATTCAGAAACTCCTTATACACATGAGATGACACTTTGCCTCCTAGCTGCTGTTGCACGATTACTGCATTACAACTCTTTAATAACATAGTGACAGCGAGATCAATGGTAACTGTAGGACATGAACTTTATCACTGAAGCTCCACGGAGTTCAGATGTCTACATCCTCTCCAAACAGATAGCCTCCACATGGATTTTTAATATTTTCTGCTTCTCGTATAATTTAATTTTTAATCTAAAAATCGTTAGAATTATAAAAGTTACAAACCTTTCCTTTGCTGTGCCAACCAGTGCAGTAGTATTTTTTTCCATTTGACTGATACTGCTGACCACAGAAGCTGAGACTGCTCTAATTTGCTTACATCAGGGCTTATTTGAGACCCTGTAGACTTCATACCACTCCTCTAACTCTTGCCAAAAGCAACCAGTGTGTTTGTGCCCATACCTGTTGCAGAGGAACTGAGCTGGATTTACACGTGGGCAATGGCAGATGACTGGTAGTGTTCACTAGCTGTGGAACACCCATCATGCCAGCAAATTGTGGCTGGTCCTTGTCACCTCTTGCTTCTGCTTTACTGCAAAGTGAGCTTGCACAGATTCAGTTATTAACTCGGTTGTATTCATGTTGCCTCCCTCTGTCTTTCTCTCCTTTAATTAAGCTAAAAGTCATTTCAGGCAAGGATTTGACTTCCCTATGGTGTTTTATGTCTGACCCTGGTCAAAACCAAAATCTTCTATGCTTTTAGAACTACTGCTACCGGTATTACTATGAAAAAAAATCAATGGCATCATTAGAAAATAAACCTCCTGCATGTTTTAGTGCAGCTGATGCCCAGCTGATACATAGCAACATTAAGCCATAGTAATATCATACTTACATGTCCTTGTTAGTGCTGGTTGAATGATAATATGAATCTTGATTCTTAACTGCTTTTATGAATTTCCCTGGCGAAGTGAGCTTGCTCTTCAGAACTCAAAATAGGTTATTAGTTATCTATGAATGTATGAACTTGAACTACTTTCTCTGCCTTACCAGAGTTTAAATTCTGAAGTATAACAGCTACATCAAATAACAGCACTGTTGACGAAATAGACATGGTTGGCAACAGCCAGTAAATTGTCAGAGCAGAATCATTAGTCAATGTGCCTATTCAATTGCTCTTCGTGTTCCATTATGACTGCAGATTTTAGAAAGGAGAATCATGGAATCATACAATCATTTAGGTTGGAAAAGACCTTTAAGATCATTGAGTCCAGCCATTAACCCATCACTGCCAAGTCCACCACTAAATCATGTCCCTAAGTGCCACATCTACATGTCTTTTAATTAATTCCAAATTGCATATGGGACATGGAACTGTTGGAACAAGTCCAGAGGAGGGCCACGAGGATGATCAGGGGACTGGAGCACCTCCCGTATGAAGACAGGCTGAGGCCTTGGTTCATTATGAATCCATCCAGCGCTGAACTCACTTCAGCCCCAAACCCTGCTCAAGACAGTGCCTTCACAGTGCATTTGATAAAATATTAAATGATTTGCAAGTGCAAGAAAGAAAAAAAATGTTGCTAAAGTGAAGAGCAGTAAAGTCTCTAATACCTTTTCCATGTATGATTTTATTTAGAAAAATATTTACATGTATGTTTGTAAACTTACAGATACAGTCTGATAGCCTCGTGCTCTGAAAACTGTTGTGAAAAGGACTTCTGTAACATCATCTGTTGAGAAACTGAAAGCTAAGGCCAAATGAGCAACCTCCTCTCGTTTAGGTGATGACCATGCAGGGAAGATGCTTCACTTGTCTGAGTAAAAATTCATTCCATTTTGAGGAATGGGGAGGTGAATTTTTACCTCTTCACAAGGATGAGAAAATACAGTCAAAAAAGTGCTTTATAGGGCCCAAGGGACAGGAAGTGTCTGGGTTGAAGTTTCTTTTGTCTAGTTATTGGCTTTCCAAATAAGTTTTGTGTTCTCTTTCCTCTTCATGAAATCATTTTAATTTCATACTTAAACCCAGATATGTGACATTGCTGTAAAGTCCCCATTTGGGGAAATGCTTGATATTCTATGATTTCTGGGTGGATATTCAAGCTATAACATTTTTGCTAACCTTCAAAGGAATTTACTGTTATTTGAACCAGGCTTTATTTGCCGTCAGCACAACTTGCCTGATAGGTTGCATGTATATCTGCAAATAAACTGAGCCACATAATAAAAAACATGAATGTGTTTATACTGACACAGCTAGGCAGGATATGGATGAGAACAAGATGTTGTTCCTGCCCAACATATTTACTATTTAATTTCATAAAAGGTGTTATGAAGAGTGGGGGAAAGGGCTCTTCATTCAGTGTCAGAGAATCCCAAATGATAGGTAGATATGATATGAGAAGTATTTGGGGTTTGGAGTTCAATCAGATAAAAATAAAAAGTTAAATAGTCAGGAACTGAGCTACCCAGACTGACAACAAGCCTTGGCACAGGGGAGGAGGAACAGGTTAATGGAGCATGTGGTGCTTTATGCATTATCACCATTTCAAAATTGCCATTCTGTGGTACTTTATCTTAGAGATTAGAAAATCAATATTTACTTAAATATATGGTGTATTGCTAGCAAATAAAAGTAGAACAGCGTTTTTCCCCTTCTCAATGGGAAGTGACTGGCAATTATTCATCTGGATGAATCAGGGGTGGGAAATCTACAACCACAGCATCTTCAGGCTGAGACTTGTGGATCTCCATAATCAAGTGACAGATAATAACCAAGATTCGTTTCTCTGAGCTTGTGAATCAAATTAGTAAGGAGATTGAGGCATCATCAGCATTCTTCAGAGTCCAGTCTGAGGAAAACTCTGCCCTGTGGGGAAGTACCTTTTTAAACAAAGCGCTACTAAAATATTCCATGGTAAACACATCTTCTTGCTCTGAGAATCTCAGGATAGATTAATTGGTGCTTGTATGGACTTTTAGGGCTATATACTTTTAGTACGGAGTTCACAATGGTAATCATAATGTAATCATAAAAATTTAAATTAGACTTCCAACAGTGAACATTTCAATCCAAGATAGCTGAAAAATAGCTCCTCTGAAGTATTCTTAATTTGCTTAAATAAATTTGTCAGCATTATATATGTGCTATGCAATTACTTCATGCAATATATTATTACTACTTCCTTAATATATTATAGTGATATTAAGTGTATTTTTGCACAGTCATAGCTGTGCATAACAATCATAACAATCACTTAGAAATTATGTGACAGGACATTACCTGCATATGCACATTTTCCTTTTGGAGCCAAAAGACAGGGTAGCATAATGTCTTTTTTCAGTTTAATGAGTTCCTGTGAAGTTCAAGGTAAAACACAGAAGGACTGGTGCTTGGAAAGCTGGATCTTGCATATAAGTGGTTTGGGCAAGGAACGATTTTCTCTATAGCTATGGAGGCAGAATTTCTTCAGTCCCTTCAGGCTCTTAAAGAGAGAACGAGGTCTCAAAGGACCTTGCACAGAACTCATTTGAGTCTGACAAGGGGAAGAGTGACAACCTATACAGCTAAATGCTATAGGCCACATAAAGCTACATTATCTTTATGGATAGGCTACTCTGCAGAAGCCTTTTATAAGCCAAAGCAAATTAAACGATGCATCTAGGGAGGGCATATTAATGTAAATGCAGTCAGAACTAAGGTTTTGAATGAGCATGATATAAGCCTTAGTGGAGATGCTCTGTAAGGATAAGCCTTGCAATTTTTTGTGATATAAAAGCAAAGAAAAGGTAGGGTTATTACTGAATGAGGAGTATGTAAAATAAAGAACACTTAAGATAGAATAGCTGAAGCTGGAAATCCTTCAGGCACCCCCAAAGTGGACGTGAGAAGTGCTCTTTTGTGTCTGTTTCCAGAAACATTTTCAGCAGATGCTATTGCACCCACAGGTTTCTACACCAGGCTTTTTTTATGCAGAGCCCATGCTCTTTTCCCCAGAATAGCTCTTGCTCATGTGCTCAGTGATCTTATTCTTTATTATAGGCTCTGCCACACTGTGTGGTGTGGAGGTGAGTCACTGGTTAGTAGTTCCCATTCCCTGTGGAGCCATTCTCCAGCCGGGAAGCAGCGGCATCTGGTGCCCTGTCAGACCTTTGGCATGTGGCTGTTTGCAATGGCACATTAAGCACTTTGGCCAGCACTCCTGCAATTTTGCATTTACGCTCCTTCAAGACTTATGGGTTAACATCACCTGGTCCCGAAGATTTACTGACATCTAGTCTGGGTATGAGGCTTCTGTATATTTACTTCAAATTCATCTCACTCTTGTGACCAATCTGTGGCAAAGGTGTGAGGTCTTGGTTGCTCCACATCATCTTCAACAGTTAAAAAGAATGCAAGGAAATTACAGGACTTCCCTGTTCCCTTATTTTCCCCACATGCTTTTTTTACACCTTTACCATTAACCAGCTGTAGCAGTTCCCTAGTCTGATTCTGACTTTTAATGTACATGAGGGAGTACTGTGTTTTAAGGAGACTGAAACACTACTGGAGTTATTTTTTTAATTATCGGTGTTTCCTCCCTACATTCCACCTGCCATGTCTTATGGGCTTTAGTGTTCCCCTTAGTTGAATGAACTTCCTATTTCTTAAATACCAACCAACTTGCTAGTCTCTTTACCTGTCCTATACAGCTGTGCAAGTTATTTTCTCAAGCAGCTCCTTATTTTTGAATTACGACACACTTTGTCTCCATTTCTAAGGTACTACTTTTTCACAGGCAGGGGAGATGAGGAGGGGATGTCTCCCCCTGTGTCAATGACCAGCTGGAGTTCATACAGCTCTGCTTGGAATGGATGTGAGGCTGATTGAGAGCTTACTGTTCAGGATTAAAGGGACAGGTGACGTTATAGTGAGTGTCTGCTACAAGCTGCCTGACCTGAAAGATGGAGCAAATAAGATATAGTAGATATGTCTATAGACAGATAGAAGCAGCCTCATGTGTACAAGCCCTGGTCCTCACGGGGGACTTCAACCACCCTGACACCTCTTGGAGAGAAAACACAGCAGGACATAAGCAATCCAGGAGGTTCCTGGAAGGCAATGGTGATAACTTCCTTCTCCAAATGATGGAGGAGTAAACAAGGAGAGTTGCTATGCTGGATCTTGTTCTCATCAAGAGGGAGGGGCTGGTGGGGAGTGTGAAGCTGGAGGATAGCCTTGGTTGCAGTGACCATAAAGTGGTGAAGTTCAAGATCCTTAAGGCAGTGAGGAGGGTGCACAGCGCACTCACTACGCTGGGCTTCCAGAGAGCAGAATTTGGCCTCTTCAAGAATCTTCTTGGTAGAGTACCAGGGAATAAAGCCTTGGAGGGAAGAGGGGCCGCAGAAAGCTGGTTAATATTCCAGGATTTCCTTCTCCAAATTCATGAGTGATGCATTTGACAAACAGGATGTCAGGTGAAAATGCCAGGAGGACTGTGTGGATGAACAAGAAGCACCTGGACAAACTCCATCATAGAAATGAAGCCTAGAAAGGGTGGAAGCAAGGACAGGTACCCTAGAAGTACCATGCTGGTTGAGGTTTTGAGCAACCTGGTCTACTGGAAGGTGTTCCTCCCCACAGCAGGGGAGGACTAGAACTAGATGATTTTTAAGTTCCCCTCCAACCCAAACAAGTCTATGATTGTGTGATATTCTACAGGCTTCTTATAGTGATTTTACTTGTTTTGGACTGCTCTATGCCCTTCTCACACCTTCCACCCCTTGTGTATCTTGACTTATTTTCATCTAGTTCCGTCTCTTTAGGCTGAATATCCATGTGCAGCATATCGGATTTCTGCTGTCTCTGTATACCACATTAAACCTGCTACAGTGTGAGTTCTCCATGGCTAATTCTTCAGCTAGGTCTTGTGCACAAATCAAGTCCAGAAGTTTATCTTTCTTTAGCTTTTAAGACCAAGGCTTTTACAAGGAGTCTTTTGCAGTCTATCTGTGTCAGTGAGGTATGGCTGCAGTTCATACATAGCTGAAATACACTATTGCTGCCTCCCCTAAACTTATAGTTTCTCTAATCTCACATAACACTTCCTGGTCACTGCTGTCATCCTGTTTGGGGTGTTGGCTGACCAACCCAAACAGTTCCCCTTATCAGGGATTTGCATCTGAGAGAAGTCCATAAGTCTTTTTTTTTCCATAATATTTTGAAAGTGCTACACGTCCATCCACAGGCCGCTCCCCTGCCTTGTATTCCTACTATGTTCTTCCTGTATTGTTAGTTACTTGACAATGCAGTATCCCTCTGGTTTTCTCCCTCCATCGTGTGTCTGAGATGGCTATTACATTAGGCATGTCATTTGATCTGAGCATTTTAGCTCTTCCATCTTTTTGTTTTTAGGCTTTTAGCACTGAAGTAGAAACATTTGTAAGTTCTGCCTTCATCCTGTCACCTGAAACTGGCACAAACAAGTGAAGTGACATTATAAGGGGTTTGATTCACCTTCCTTATTTGCTGTGTTTGTGCTGTAATTATTCTACCATTTCTCTCAGAGGTACCCTGAGCATTACCCACAATAGGCCTGCAGGTCACATAAATCTGAAACAGGTGCTCTTATGTTGCCACCTTTTCATCATGTATTGAATTTTGGTGCTAGCAGCCTGGATCTATTATGATTGAGGTACATCTAATTCTTCTTGCACAAGTTTCCCAAATTCCTAAAACACCCAAGTCCCGTCCCCATTCATTCATTAAATTAGTTCTTCATTATTTGTGAAGTTTCCTTTCTTATTGTCTGGTTCAGCATTGTGGCTACCCATACTGCTTCCAGTGCTGACAGAACCTTGCAATAATAGAAATGATGATCACTGTAACTCAGGTGCTGGAAAAGACCTACAGGTCAAATTCACTTTTAGTGTACCCTAAAATTTCCCAGGGACAAGTTTGACACCTTGCATAGCAGTTCGTTTAGTTATGAACCCCTGCACATTACTACTCAAAGGGAAATCTGATTGTTTAGATCATGGGTTAGGCAACTGTTACAGTAAGTTATCTCTTCTTTCTCGAGCTACGTGCACATTGTCTCCCAACCAGTATAGCTGTTCTTACATTTAAAAAGCATCTGAAGCAGGAGCATGCATCCTAGTGCTCTTTTTAAAAGCTTCATTTATTTGTTAGGTGTCTCTCTGGTGCTAAGATAGTGAGCATGCATAATACTATGAGGATGAACTTTTCAAAGTTCATATCTGAGAAGGTTTAGACAATCAAAATGAAACAGGAATCTTTCCCTTCTCTTTTAAAATTTTAAGTTTTAATGGAGAAGTAACTTTTTCTTAAAAGATTTTAAAGAAGATATAGCTGCTGTCGCATATGAGTGATAGAATATTTCAAGACAAAATACGATAGGTCTGATTAACCCTTTCTTCCACTAAAAGTAGATCGAGGAAGGGATTAATATCTCATGATTGAGGTACCTAGAAGTTAGATTTGTACAATATTTCTCATTTCTCTGGGTAGAAAGATCAGTGTCTTCATGACTCATCAGAAGATAGGGTAGTAGACCACTATTGCCCCACGGAGGTTTTTTCCATCCACTGACAATGTGATATCTGAGACAGCTAGGTCTACTTAAGGTATCTAACACTTTAACTTCTGAAGTGAGGTGAGACGAAGCTACTCAGAAGTCCCTGAGACTGCGGGATCCCACAGCATGGCATGCTGCAACAAAACCTGAGGTCCATCTTCTGTCTCTGCCCAAGCTGTGTCACAGTGATACCTGTACCTGTCCATGTCCCATCCCCACCTCAGCACTCCACGGCATCACTTTGGACTTGCCTATAGCTGGAGGCTTATCTGGTCATCCCTGGGCTGTGGCTGACCCCGTTCACCGTTCCTGTCCGCTCTCTCCTCTTCTGGCTGGGAGCTGTGCGATGAAGCTGTGTTGCAACTGGCCAGCACCTTTGGATCCTCGCTTGACTGTCCTCACCAAGCAGATGATTCCATACACCTATCTTAGGTTTCCAAAACAGATTTATAAGTGTGTGTGATGCAAAATAACCATTCATAAAAAGTAGGGAGAAGCACCATGATGGTAATGCTAAAATATTTAAAAAATCCTAGCCTTTATGGTAAGGATACAAGATTTCAGGAAAGGATTGGAGATTTTGGATGCCCAGTCTAGTACAACTTAGATATGCTTGATTGGAAATGTCTAAGTCTTGTTCTTGGGCATTCTGGCCCTTGAACTTGTAACAGAAGTTGGACATCCTAAATCAAATCAGTGTAGCTATCTAGTTATTTCTGAAAACTTTGGCCTACAGATGCAGAGTAATAAAGTTACTAGCATTTGCAAATGGTTAATACCTCCAAAAAATTGAACGGCTGAGGCTGATACTCAAATATGAATTTCTGTTCCTAAATTTAAACAGCCTTTTTTAAAAACATTGACTAACATCCATATCACCTAAATAAGTGTCCTGATTTTCAGAGATGCTGAAACTTTCAAGCCTCATTAAAATCAGTACCTTGAATAATAACTGCTACTGTTTTGCAGAATTCCTTTGGATGCTGGAATATGTATTTGTGTATTTAAACTTAAGGCTCATAATCGTGCTTTTATGTGAATGTGTATGTGTAGGTTTTTGACTTGAAGGGCTTGGACTATGACTTATTAAATACATTTGACATAGAGAAAATTAATTGAATCAAAGCAGAAAAACATGAGAGAAGCTATGTGGGTTGGAATTTTAATGTTCTCTCTTGTGTACCCCTAAAAATGATTAAAAAATTTCAAATTCCTTCAAAACTTTTGCCATTGATTTAGATGGAAACTGGAGCTTCACTGTCTCTTTCTTTCTTTAAATGAAATGGAGGGACAAAGCTGAACCTTCCTTAGAGATGTGGTTGATGTCCCAAGCCTGACAGCGTTTAAGAGGCTTTTGGACCATGCTCTTCATGACATGCTTTAACTTTTGGTTATCCCTGAATTGGTCAGGCAGTTGAGCTAGATGATTGTTGTAGGTACCTTCTAATTGAACTACTCACTCTACTCTGCCCTACTCTACCCTACTGTATTCCTCTATCCTGCTTTGTTCTGCTCCTTTTCTGTTCTGTAGATTTGAAGGATATGTCCATCTTCATAATTTAACTTTCCTTTTTACTTTATCATACGAATTAAAAAAAATTACCATGTTTTTTATAAGACCAAGTGAAGGTCTGAAGTTTAAATATTGAGAGACCCTTATTGTTACAATGCAGATATGAACAGTGACACTTGAATATTTGTAATATTCAATTTTTACTAGATAAACAATAAAAGAATCCAGAAGATAAAAGCATCTGTTACAGCCTAGGGATATACAGTGGAGCTGCTCAGTGTTACTGCTGGCACATCAACTAATCATACAGATATTGTTAAAGCAAAGATTGTTTTTTAATCCCATATAAGCATAGTATAATAAAAGCTTAAATAGCCTGCAAACATATTTGACATTGACATACAATGCCAATAAATAAAAGCTGTACAATGGGCTGTGAACTGTAGATGAATGAGCAGAAACCAAACTCATTCCAGTTTTCTATCAACCTCCTGCTATTCTTGAAGGAGGAAACACTAAAAATGACCTAGTGCTTTATTTTCTATGGCAAAAGAAGTCGTCTTTGGATTTTTTTTTTTTTTAGATAAAGCCAATATTATAGGGAAATGAGTATTTTATATTCATGCTATTTGCAGCTCACGGAGCTCAGATGGGATAGAAATTATGCTGCATCAACTTTCATTCAAAAGGTCCTTGAAGATGAGCTGTAGGTATGATCCAGCACTGACAGAGGATTAGCTAGCTTAAACAGTAATGAATACCATGTCCTTTATCATTAAATTTGATTTTGTTCACAGAACCATGACAGAACCTACACTTGGTATGTAGACACTGTATTGTGTGGACACAAATAAATTATTTTCATTAAATACTTAGAATTAATCAAAGAGATTGCCCTCAGTGACACTGCCTAACTATGTTTGCATACATTCATTCCAAGCTTTCATGTTAAGGCATCCTGATTACAGTAATTTCCACAATTGCCACTCGGAAAGCTAATGATATTTCCAGCGGTTTATAGGAGAGATAGGTACTCCCTAAATGAAATGTTTTTGCTGCCATAAAACTGAGTTATTCAACAGTACCCTTAGGACTCTTTTCTCAGTGATGCCACATATTGGCAGCTTTAACTGATGTAAGTTTAAATACCAGATTTGAGTTTGGGATAGTCATGAAGTTAATTCAGTGGGAGCTGAGGGAAATAAATATGCCTCAATTTTTTACAAACTCCGAAAAAAGCACTCTTTTAAGAACATGTACACGTGTACAGCTTTCCACTGTATCACTGTGAATGACACAGGCAGAGGGATCCAAATTGTGTAGGACCATATACACAGCTCTTAATAGAGTATAACACACAGTGAAATCTTGTGGTATTGATGACCGTGGATTGCACTCTCTTTTTTCTTTCATGTTTTTCTTTTTCTTTTTTTGAGTAATAGTCATACCAGAAAAATGCAAATATGAAAGTTAATGGAGCACTAAAATAATCTTGCAAGGCAAAATACTTTTCTTTTCCTTTCAAGTTCAAAGCTATTTCAACCATCTTATTGTATAAACCAATGAATCAGATCATTTAAGGTTATTGACAGTTGTTTTATTCAGAAAAATGTGCTTAATACTTGTTAATTAACAAATATTTATTAATTAACTTCCACTGACACTAGAGGAAGTTGACTACAATTTGCTATCTTTCACTGTCAAAACCTGGAATGAAAACCAAAAAGAGCAGAGAAGGTTTACTTTCCACATCTGCTCTAAGGACTTTATATTTTGTCATTATTAGTGTTATAATTGCTTTGGAAATTTCTAAGAAAACAATGTGAGTCCTGTTCATCTTTCCATTTTGCTGGCTTGTAATGTGTTGAAATTAGTCATTCTGGATGATGGGATTTATGTAGGGAATCAGACATGTTAAGGGTTTTTGCTGATTGTGTGAGTCTAACAGAAAAAGTGGTTTCAACGAATGTACAAGTCAATACATTCAATTGGTTTCACTCTACGCTGATAGCATGAGTGAGCCACTGTCATGGTTTAACGCCAGCCAGCAATAGGCATCCATTTGCCTTTCTTTTTCATGCAGTTGGAGCTTAAGCGTGTGGATAGTAGGACTGGTTGATTGTGAATCAGTTCCACTCTACACTAAATTTGATCAGAATTGCAGCTGTTAGAGACTGATCAGACAGAGAAACATGTAGCTATTCAGTAGGTTGCAGATTTGCTAGTGCGTCTCTGCTCAGTGGGTGTACACAATAAGGTAAAACACACCTTCCTCCTTTGTGCCCAATAGTAAAATCTATTCCCAACCACTGCATTTTTTAAAGTGTTAAGATAATTACTTTCTCATTTTTCTGTGAGTACATATCACCTGCAAAGGGATATAAGCTTATGGTCAAAAGATCACTTACAAAGTTGATGCCATATGGAAGCTCCTAAAGCCTTCTTTGCCCCATTCAGAAACGTGATGGTTTGCATGAAACTCAGTCTTTACTCTAAGCAATGGAGTATGGGAAAACGCATTTCTCAGAACTATTTCTAAGGGAGAGGAAACAATCATTCTTCATCTCCAATATCCACTTTCCTAACTAAAATGAAAAAAAAACTAATCAGTAGATCAGATGTATAACCAGTATCAGCATATTCAAACCAAGTTCTAAAATACAATTCAAACTGCTCCTCTCAGCAGATGTCTTTGCAATGTCATCTTTCAAACTAAAGCATTTTAAAATATGTAGGCTAAGAAGTTATGAGCAGCTGGTAGGTTTGACTGGCCAGGTTTACTTTGTAAAGTATTTCCCTATTTGAAAATGGTGAATACTATTACAAGGAAAACCCTCTTGATATGGTGATCTTCAAATTCTCTATCCATCCTAGCAGGGTAATTGTAATGGGCCTGAGTGTGAAGTTCTCCCTGGTGCAAAATTCCTCTTGAAAGAAGCAAGTGCTGCTGACCTTTGTCCTTTAAGAGATTATACTGTCAAAATAATCTCATGCTCCTAGAAACAGCCTGAAATAAGCCTATGAAGAGTTTCAAAATACATGATTAATGCAACCTTAGATGTTTTAGCCGCTTGCTTACTCAGATTGGCACACAAGCTAGGAGATTAAAAACTGTGTTTCTTTGCCTCTGTTAACATGACTGGGAAGGATCTGGAAACATAAATAGAAGGATTACTGTTATCAAAGCATAAAGTTCACGCTGATGGTTCTGGTGCGCATCTACTTGGGTTCCCAAAATGTACTGGTGGACAATAGAGTAAGTGTTACTTGTGACTTGGTCATGCTTAGGTCTTCTGGAGGCTAAACTGAAGGCAGTACAGCCCTAACCTACCTTCAAACTCATTCAAACTTTCTCAGTTGTAAGGCAGCAGGTGAAATTAGATAATGAAAGCAATAGGGCACCATTTCTGCCTGAATTTATGAGTGGAGGCTTTTTCTAATATATAGCTGCTGGAACCAAGAGTCTGCATAAAATATGTCTCCCCAGACAAAACCAAACCCAACCCCCTGAATATTAACCAAGAAACAAGTTGCAAATCCTTCCTTAGTGCCTTCACTGACATGATTAATATTTGTATCTTGAGACATGAGGGAAAAAAAACCAACACAAAAATATCAACTTGGATTTCCAGGTTCAGACCCCTAAATCTTCTTGGTGGTGTTCCACATCATGTCCTATGGATGATACTGAAGGTTTTCTGAATGACTTCTGTAAATTCTTCAATCCAAGTACTACTAAAACTACACTACTGCTCAAACAACTTTAGTTGGGAAAATTTGCCAATAGAAAGAATTATGGTGAATTTAGGTACAAAAGATTTTGATGTCTGACTCTGAGTTACTTACCCTAAGCTCCTTTCATTGGATCTATTTGAGATTCAATTTTAGAATACCATGCACATCTTGAATCTGTGGCCTGCATGTAACCCCTTGAAATGCACAACAGCCTCCTGCCAAGGCACAGATTTACTAATCATTTGAGAGATTCCCATCGCTTTATGGGTGTCCCAGGTATCTTTGAAGAGTTCAAGCGGCACTGGACTTTTATTTGCGGGCAGTAAAAGCAAATCCTATACCTCATCCCTAACATTCCTAACCAGGAATTAATAGGTGAAGTATCGGTGCTCATCAATCAGATATCTAGATTGAAGATAAAAATACCTCACACTATCTTCTACGACACTGGCTTAAGTAAAACAGACCCTGATGTGAAAATTCAGCCTACTGAGTCAGGATTTGTTTTAATTGAGAGTGCCTTGGCTATATCCTTTTAAAAATCTAAATGCTATTGATCCAAGTTGATTTAATTTATAACTGGTGCAAAATAATTCTTTTCAAATGATACCCTGCTGCTCCCCCAGGAGCCTGACAAGCCAACTGACAGAAAATCATTTAGTTGAGAAAGAGAATATTTAGTACTGCCTAAAGACTGAGCTGAAGTATTTATTTTAGTACATGTTTTTAATGCTTGGAGTGATTGATAAGGGGGGTTGGAAGCAATATTAAGACTGCTGAATCTGGGGTGAATATGAGAAAAAACATTTGCTTGGCAACCTATATCTGAAGGTCTCATGCTGAAGGGAGTAGATAGGAAAGTTGAATTGTTGTTAATTGAACTTAGGTTTTTTCTTTTCAGTTCTTTAATGCAATGGCATCTGCTTCCCCCTCCTCTCCTATTTGCTGGAGCTATTGTAGCTCAGCCAGTATCAGAGAGCAGAAAAATCAATGCAAGGTGTAACGCCTGTGAAAGGTCAGAAGTGAAAAAGAGTTCAGTCTAATAATATTTTAAAGTCCTATGGAAAGGATATTTCATGAAATATTAAAAAATCAATTGGACTTTCATAAAACTTTGGTTTAGTATCCATACTGAACAGGAGATAACTTTGCAAGGGAGGAGATGTGAGTGGCACATTCGGACTTCTGCAGTTTCCCTTGTTAGTTTTTGTTTCCCTGAATTGACTGGGGAAGAACACTCTCTTGGAAAGCTAGAGCGATCCCAGCTCCCCTTCTGATATCTTTCTAACTTATTGGCTGTATGCATGCTGCAGTAACTTAAAATGCTGCACTCTGCATGAGAAGGCTTCCTGCTGCCTCACCTTCTTTTAGCTCTAAAGAAGTACATCAGCCCAAGGATTGAAAATTGCATACTTTTTATTCCATTGCTTACATTTAGCTTCATAAAATCATCTCATCTGATCCTTGAGCTGTTTTTAGGATCACCTGATTCTACCATTTAGGTTCCATGACTTGCAAAACTTTAAAAATATAAAGAAATAACAGCATTGTTCAGGACATGCGGCATCAGTGAGTTACTTACCACCAGTTTCCCCGTTAAAGTATAGTAAATATTTGCTCATTCACTAATAGCTGAAATGTTCTTTCCTTTAATGACAACTCCAGACTATAAATTGAATTAAACCATTAGCTAATTATCGTTTTCTATCCTATTTCAATCACATTTACTACTGTTTGATTGCCTGCCCAATGTTATCTGAAATACTATATACATATTGATTTGTGGACATTAATATAAGATGAAGAGCGCACTAAAAAAGTAGCTAAAGGAAACCACAGAGGAACAATTAGACTATTAGGACTGCCTAATTGTCCTTTATCTCCTTTGAGTATTTAAAAAATCCCAGATTTTAAATATATTATCGGTAAGTCACTGAATTTTAGGAAATAGTAATAATCAAGTGACCGTAATTGTTAATCAATATGATAAGAAGACACAAACATGGCAACAATTGCTGATAACAATAATACAGCAAGGTTTGATCTTAAATTAGATTTGGACTCTGGCATCCTGACTTGCCCTGAACAACATATTCTGGGAAATCTCCCCACGGCATCATGCTGTCTATCTGTACCAGGCTGGAAAAGTGATAGAAAGCATGATGTAGTTGGTGGCATGCCCATGATGCTCACAGATTGTCTGCTGAGAAAATCTGGAACTTCCTGATTGGTCTGGATGTTTGGGTTTGGCCCTTCACACAGGCTTGTTTTGGACTCTCTGAGTAAGTACCACTATGTTTCAGGGTGATGGATTATATCCTTTGTTACACAGGTTTAATTCAGACAAATTACCACTGAACAGACACTGGTCAAAATAGAGTAAATATATATATACACACACTATATTTTATACTATGGTGTATATAAATATATAAATATACAAACTGTAGTATAGTATATTATTACCCTGAAGGGGTAGATATTTCCAGCTGTTCCTCCCATGGCTTGGTGATATGGGTTGGAATCCACAAAAGCAGAGAAGGTAATAATCCCATTTGAGACAAATCGTTTCCAGCATCAAGGCCACCATAATTTGCATTTGCCAAAAATAACAGCCAACACTACTGAGTTTCCTGCTGAAGTTTCTCCTGTCATTTGTTGGGTATGCGCAGTTTGCCTCTTGGACCAGACCCATTTGCACTAGTTAACTAAAATTATGTGTAGTCTGTGATTCTTGAATGAACTAGATCAAGGATAGGCACTGTGATGTTCAGCTCTGACAGCACGGATTCTCTTCTGTTTGGGGAGTTTAACTTATGAAAAATGAACACTTACAATTTCCCAGCTATCTATAGAGAGGGTTACACAAGAGTTTTGCAGATCATATTTGCAGACCAAAGCCATGATTTCCGGCTGGTTTAAGGCATGCCAAGAAAGCTACAAGAAACTTAAGGCCTGAATAAAACCCTGTCAGGTGGATTTACTGACAGATTTGGGGTGATCAAGTTTTGAACTGCAGCAATCTCATTGTGACTGAATGCCCATTATAACACACTCAATTAAAGAAGCTGTGTGCCCATTTGTATTTCCAAATATTTTAAAGTACTGCTTCTATAAGCTTCCATATGTAAAATTCCTGATGAAATCAAGATTTCTCTAAGAATAATCCACTCCCAAAGGAGAAAAAAGTGACAGGACTCTTCAGACTATCAATCTGACACTTAGACAGCACAGGAAAAATATTCATTTTTGCTGAAGCTCAATAAAATGTGAACGAAGCAATAAAAATATTAAGCCAATAGAACAAACACCAGCTACTTTAAATGTTCAGTTAATGGAAAAATAACTAAAGGAATAAAATCCAAACTGGGAAGATATGGGTTGTTTGTGAAAACCACAGCCATGGTACAAAGGTGTCCTGGGTTCAGCAGTAGCAGTCACTTTTGTTCCTTCTTAGTAGCTGGTGCAGTGCTGTGTTTTTGACTTTAGGCCTGGGAACAGCGCTGAGAACACCGATCTTTTTAGTTGCTGCTCAGTAATGTTTACTCTGACCAAGGACTTTCTGAGCCTCATGCTCTGTCAGGGAGGAGGGGAAGCTGGGAGGAAGCAGAGAAGGACACCTGACCCAAACTGACCAAAGAGGTATTTCATACCACAGCACGTCATGCCCAGGATGTAAACTGGGGGCAGTCACCCGGAAGGGTTAGATCACTGCTAGGGTCAGGCTGGGTATCAGTCAGTGGGTGGTGAGCAGTTGTACTCTGTTCCCTTGTGTCATGGGTTCAGCAGTAGCAGTCATTGCACCCATGACACCTTGTTATTTCCCTTATGATTATTATTATTGGTGGTAGCAGCAGTGGTTTGTGTTATACCTTAGTTACTGGACTGTTCTTATCTCAACCCATGGG
>WYDI02022068.1:0-14041 GCA_009867235.2 Psittacus erithacus | reverse complement strand
TCTTCTGTTGCTTAACTTCTCTGTTGTTGCTTAACATAAATCTTAATAAACAATACTGTAGTTCCTAGTTTCTCACATCATCTTCTGAAACTAAAATTACTACCAATATGGCTATTTAAAGCTGGGTATTTTGTTTTGTTTTGTTTTTCTTTCTGGTTGGTTGTGGTGCATCACAACACGGACTCAAATTGATAAGGAGACTCAAATCCAACTTTACTACAATCAAGCCCCTTTAACCCGCTTGTTCTATATTTTCCCAACCTGCACAAACATGCCACGTTCAATTTCATTGGCCCCTGTAAAAATCCACAGGTAAACAGTCCAATCACAATGCCGAGCACATGTTGTCCAGACGGCAACAAACCGTCTCCACCGTCTCAGACCCTTTCGCAAGCCCCACGTCGTCTGGCTCCAACTGAGACTCCTGCCGCAGCAACATCCTGGCCCATCCCCTCAAGGCTTGTTTTTCGACCTTCCCAGTCCTACAACGCTCCAACTTATCACCCCAGGCCTTGTTAAGCATCAAGGCCTCAGAGCTCATTCCCAAACTGTTTTTCATGCAAATCTTATCACCTTCACTCCCCAAAGTTGTATTGTTGCTGTTTGTTTTGTTTTTTAAATAGGCCATTATGCATCTTCCATTGCATACTAAACATTCCTATAAAACTGGGCTAAAATATATACTTTTGTAAGAATTTAGGTGATGCTATGCCAGCTGTCCTACTTTTTAATTCCCTTTTACCAACAGGAATAAGGCTCAGGTTAGGCAGCCTGAGTTCTGCCCATATATCATTACAAAACTTACACAGGTATGAAAAGTCAACCAGAGACAGCATGGAAAGTTATCTGCGAAGAGTAAAATACAGACAAATATTCATCATCAGTTTTATCTCCTCTGTAGTTCACTGCATAATCCTGGTTTTCCTATATCTTAAAAGAAAAACAGAGAAAGGGTTTCCAGAGTATTTTTTTGCAGATATCTGGACACCCTCCACTGCCTCATTTTGTAAACCATAGGCTGTTTGTCCACCAGCCCCATCTACATTAGGAGACACAAAATATTCCTGTGTAGGATCTTCTACACAAGTTACCAATGACAAAAAATTGCTTGGAAATAAGGAGGCAGCACACTGATTAAAATCCCACCTTTGCAGCTTTGGTTGGGCTCCAGCCAGGTCATTAGCAGTGAAAAATTAACACAACATCTGACTTAAAAGCATGTCCACAGGCAGAAACTGCAGGATTCAGTAGCTGCAGACCAGGGGCTTAGTGGCTGTCAGCAGTGTCTTTTTTGTGTTCCCAAATGCATTTATGGCAGGTATTTATGCAACTGAAAAAAAAAAGAAAAATAAAATAATTCTCATCCTTCCTAGCCTTTAGGAAAAATAGAGAATAAACCACCTACAGTGGGAAATATTTTTTACCTGAATCTGGTCTAATACTGTCTATTCAACAGAAAGATCAAAAAAAGGTTAGTTGCGCCCTTAAAGCTAGTTCTGACATTACCATCATCATTCACTTAATTGGGTCACATGCAGCGGTACGGACTGACAAAGATCATTTGGTTACACAGAGATTGTTCTGATTTGCCCCTATCATACTTAAAGCGGGTATTCTTGTAAAGGTCACTATTTTATTGCATGATTATTAGGTTCATCAGTACCTCCTGTAAGTGATGTGGCCAATGTTATCTGGTGGATTCTTTCTCAAATTGCCTGAATTTAATATTCTATGGAGGCAGAAGCCAGACACTCCACCACAGTGTCTGAATCTGTCACAACTATGAATGGTTCTTTAGAATTATAAAGCTCTGTGAGGGAAACACAAGTTTTACATTACAGATGGAGAGCGAGGGCACAGGTAAATTGAGATGATCAACCCCACATCACAAAGGATAGCTGAGCCTTAACTGAAAACTGTCCCTGGGTTTTTTTACATCTAATCCAAGTACCTTAGCCTCTGGGCCATCCTGCCAAGTACAAAAATAACTGCATATTAATAAAATGTAAACTATTAGATATACAAGTATTCCTTATGCACCCATCACTGAGATTAGTAGGTTTAAAATATTGTGTGTCACCAATCTTCAGAGAAAAGCCATTTAAATATGCTACGTCATCACATCCACAGATATTTCTCCTGTTATCATTTTCGGGGGCTTTAACAAATGGAGGATAGATGGTAGAAAGTGCATTTTAACATTGAAAATGCTTTCTTTAAGGGTCTAGAAAAACAGTGGCCAAGGATCAGTTTTCAATACATTCAAACAAAGGTTTTTCCCACTTCTTTTATACTTTGGTACTTGCAGCAGTTTAGTACATTTCAATTCCAATAAAGTTATCCCATGTGGACTGAAGCAATTTAATTATTTTCAGTGTGAGTTAAACAGTCATCTTTAAATACAGCTTTTTATAAAGTGGATATTTTTGGCTCAATTCTACCTTGACAAAATCAAGCAGAAGTCATCTCTTAAAATGGAATAAAAATTTGAAGCCCTCTAAATTGTTAAAATACACTCAAGTCCAAAATAAAGCTTATGGAAATCCTAATAAGATAAATCTAAAAAACTCAAAATATGCCTATTGAAATATTTCACTGTCATTAAATGAACACTTCAGCCCAGGAACACCATCAATGAAAAAGTGTTAAAGATGGATGCTTCCACAAAGTTCTGTTTGAAAGTTTAAAAAGATGTTGAAAATATTTCTCATAAAACTTCAGTCTTGATTATGCAGATTTTTCTTGTAAAAGATATTAAAAACTAATGACTCTACAATAACAAACTTAAAACTATAAATCTAACAGGAAGGAACCAAGACAAATTTAAAAAAAAAGCCCCATAAATGTGGCTTGATAGTTCCTTTGTAGTTCCTTGGCTATCAAGTTTCCAGCATAATAATTTAAAACAGAGGTCTGCACTGAGTTGTGTCTCCATCTCTGCAGTCCAGAAAAGCAGATCTATTTTCAGTAGACTGGTGGAATGCAAAGGTCCTTAATGATGAATCTTTTACCTGACAGAAACCTCTATGCAGAGGAAAACCTTGCCTAGGTGACAAAACCAGGTTTTAAGCTCTTCTGTGAAGGACAGTTACTGAAAAGAGTAAAGTGAAAATCATTGCCCCCTGTGCAAGGGGTCTCAACAAGGAAATCAATTTCTCACTTTGCTAGCAAATACAGGAGGACTTAACAAAGGAGTTGTGCTTTTCTTTTTGGCATTATTTTTTTTTCTTCATTAAATCACTTAATTTTTTAAGTGTCAATCAATAGATCAATCCCCAAGCACGGTTTTAACATTTGCAGAAAGTAATTCAGCTTATTAGAGTTCTGTATGTATATCTTTTAGATTCTGGTGTTTTGCTTTAGGAGTTAGTGTGCTCCTAAACACTAGTTTTAGTTTTAGCAGTTACTGTATACCCTTAGATACTGTGCATGCTGTATAAAAATATTTGTTACCTTGAAAAAGTGAACTGCAAGAAAATGTCAAATCACAGAAGAAATCCCACTTCATTGTTAGGTATGGAAAGAGCAGAAGTGTTTTTTGCATTAGAGGCACTTTGGTTTTAAGCTATCTGTAAGATAGTGTAACGTAATTAGAGAGAAAACAAACACCATTGCCTAACCAAAAGCAATCTTACTCAGAATAGTTGAATTGAATTTCCATCCAATCTAATGGTATCCTCGGTGTAATTCATGAACATTTCATTTTGAAATATTTATTGCAATTTTTAAAGGTAGATTGGTAAAGATCACTTCAGCTCTCCACATTACTTCTGTAATGCTCACGCTTTAATTGAGTTTATCCATCAATGTCGTATATTGTTTGGAGAATGGATGCAGAGCTAGAACTGTTAGCACCACGAATGTAAAGGACTTTGTTTTAATTAACAATACTATCTCTGTAGAGAAGTTAAAGGCTATATTCATTCTGTTCTAATAAATTGGATTCAGGCTCTTTGGACAGAGAGTGGTGAATGATGTTCAGACTTACTTCTTAGAGTCGCAGGACATGAACAGTGATAGGCTGCAGAATAATAGTAAGTTCAAACCATTAAACCAAAAAAAAAATTTTTTTAAAAATATTACTTCACCTAATTAAAAATGCACCAGTAGTGCTGCACTTGTCCATGAAGCACTACTGCTTCCTTCCTTCTGCATTGGTTTCACCTGCCCAAATATGTTTGGTTTCAAAACCAATATTGAAATACAGGTACGGACTTCCACCTCTAAGACATGAGACATTCTCTGTTGGTTTTGCCTTGGCAGTCAATTCACTTAAACGCTGAGTTAAGATAATTACTCCCATGAGGGCTGCATTCAAAGGAGACCAAGACACTCTGACTGTGTGTTGATATTGCCCAGCGAGTCTCATTCAGCTTCATGGTTTTCAATACATCTCAATTTGTTTTGCATTTTGTACACCCCACTGAGCGTATTTAAAATAAAAGCCAAATAAATTTGTTTTTTTAAAAAACATTATGGTTAATGCATGAAGCATAAAGTGAGCTTGGATCATGACATAGTGAGAAGATAATGGTCACTTAAATTCTCCCTAAATAAAGTTAAACACCAGCACTGGCAGAAATGTTTTCCAATATTTGATTTAGGTACAGAATGCAACATTAAACAGGATAATGAAATGCATCCTCTGTTTTTTATAGTAACTTCTAAGTTAATGTGTCAGAGGCAGTAACAACACATGACAGAAGTAGCAGTAACAACACACGACAGAAGTAGCAGCAACAACACATGACAGAAGTAGCAGTAACAGTGGTTCTTATTTTAATCCAGAAATCTTATGTTTTAATGTCAAACAACAAGGAATGGGAACCTTGCAGAAAGATAAACACACTATTTCTGATGTAGAAATACACTAATCAGTGAATGAGACCTGAGAAAAGAGCAAGAACCATAGATAAACGTTTCAGCAAAAGCTGATAGGAGAGTCTAAATATTGATTCTGTCTTTTACCTTCCTAGGCTATGTAAGCAAGCAAATAAACAGCTGGACAACATCAAAAATAAACCTATTCAATAGGGAGGGCAAAGATCAAAGTAGTGTTGAATGTATCATTTTTACTGCTGGTAAGTAAGTACTCTTAAGTGGAAACATAGTACGAAGGCATGAAAGCAAAACAGGAGGCATGCATTTTGTACTAGAAGACCATAAAGTCTAATTAGAGCATGTAACAACATACTAGCTTAAGTTTAAAGACAAAATGTAAAGTAGTATTATTACATGCAGAGGTTCAATCTAATAATCAGTAATTCTACAGTGTTTTAGAGCATTTCAGGCTGAACCTCTGAAATTTGTTTAGCTTTGTTGTGTTTAGGTTTGTTTCCTTGTTGAAATAAAAAGAATAGGCCATAAGCTGTCACCATCAATAAACAGGGATGATTAGGTATCTCTTAGTAAAGATGATAACATTTCATCTAGCATAGGAACATTACCCAAATTGAGTAGTCATACGAGTAATTCTAAAATCTGGCTAAGGCGCTGCTGGATTCAAGGTAGCTGCAGGGAAATAATAAACACCACCTAAGAATTGTCTACTTCTGGGAAAGTAAAGCCAGTTCAGTCTCAAAAAAAAACAAACCCCCCAAAAAACCCCAAAGCTCTATACTGCATTTAACTGCCATCTGGTTTAAAACAGGGCAGAATAAACACTATTTTATATAATCTTCCACAGACTCATTTTTCTGTCAAGGAAGACATACGGATAAATTATAAGTCTATTAGTTTATATGAAACCAAGGAACATTTAGTATCTCAAGCAGCACTTAATAGAATATTCTTGATGTCCTATATATACAAATTTAATAATTGGAGAGAAATTCCTAAGAAGAAATTGCAAGTATCCCTTACTGTCAAAGTTTTTTTACCTTTCAGTTGTCTGCCCACGTTTTCCCGCCCTTTAAAGATTTTCCATGGAGCATGTCTTCTGAAAAGAAACAGAAGCATAAGAGCATTTGAAATATTTACTGTTTAAAGAAATGTTCTGATTGAGGAAAGATGAAAAGGTTAAGTTCAATAATGTGCCTTTAGGGAAAAATTTCAGGTAATGTAAACTGTCAAAAGTCATCAAGGAGTCTGTGACAATTAGCATCAGCCAGAAACCTTCCCTGTTCACAACTTTGCAGATCAACCATTTTCAACTTTTAAAATGTGCAGCCCACCAAATTTTCCAGTGAAGATGCAGACCCCGTAAAAAATTTTTCACATACATAGAGTTGTAGAACATAGATCAGCTTTTCTTTTGCTTTTTCTAATTTGCAGTTTCCTTGGAAACAGTACACAGATCCCCACCACAGGAATGACTGATCGCAGTTCACAAAAAAAATAAAGGAGATCACTGTGATATTTGTGATTTTGATTTTTGTAATCACTGATCACCGAGAAAAGTCCAGTGTCCCAGTTATAAGCTCCTTGGACAAACAATCTCTGGTAACCCAACTTTAGGTACTGTTTGGAAGACTTTTATTTCAGTCCACTCCTCATGACTCTGAACTGCAGATGCTTTGCAGTTTTTGCAGTTTTGTTATTAATTCATAATTTTCACACAAAAGCCAGTTAGAAAATATTAGCTTCCATAAGATTGAAATAATTAGTATTATTTTTATTAATTAAAAACTGAGTGAGGATAAAACACAAGAACAGGCTGCCTAGAGAAGTTGTGGAATCTCCATCCTTGTGGGTATTCAAAACCCTGTTGCACACGGCCAAAGTAATCCGCTCTCACTGGATCTGCTTTGAGCTGGAGACTACACCAGCTGACTTGTGAAAGCCCTTCCCACCCACACGGTTCTGTGACTGTGCTGGAGGTGACGTTATAGAGGTGTGCTGGACAATCCTAGACACGCTGTGCACATTACAATCATAATTTTCAAGTGATCGTCAAGCTTCCGTGGCTTTATCTGTTATAATATTTGTGTGGTCCCATTACTATACTTTTATAAGTTCACTTAATCCAAATTCCATCCAGAGTAATAGCCATGTTAACTCCATTTCTGGGCTACATTTGTTTTGAGCAACTCCTTGGTGTATCATTGTCCCGCACTAAAATTCAATGACAGTGTAGGTCACAGACACCGTACCAGCAATAGGCAGATAATCATCCAGCTACTGGAATTACAAGTCTGTAATTCTAACAGACTTGGTATAGCTGCCCAGAAAGTAAAGTGGGCTGAGGGCTGAAGGATTTGACTTCATTCTTTACAGTTCTGCTCAAATCCTTAAGGTACCACAGAAGGACTTGGAATAGCTCACAAAAACTAACAGAAAATAATCTTAGAAACAGAGAATTAAGTTAATGTGATGCCAATGAAAATTCTAACAGACATACTGTACTAGTATCACTCATGCACTAGTATACACACACCAGTATCACCTTGTTTACAGTCCAGATACTCCTAAGTCGTGTCAGCAACAAGTCAGCAGCTGCTTGACTTTGAATATTAATTTAAGATTGTTGTTTGTTTGCTTTGGTTGGTGGGGTTGTGTTTGTTTTAATGCAATTGTACAGTAACGAGGTGGGTCATTCTGCCCCTAAAGAAGCAGTCTGACTTAAGGTTGACTTTGTGTTGTGCACTCATGGACTACTACAACTACTAAAAAGACATTTTTATGTCTTTTTTCACTACATGTAGCTTAGAACATGGAAGACATACAAATTATGTAAATTCACCCTTATTTAAAGTTTAATTATTTGCTTTCTGGAATGCAATGCCACGTTCTTTATAAATTACCTCAGTTCTTTGTTCGTTAGTGTACCTGGCACAAGTTCTGCACTTGATCAGTGACAGTCATATACCTTACTGTTTACTATTCCATCAATCTTAGTTTCATATGTAAATATCAAGATTATTTCATGTTTTTTTTAAAAAAGTAAACAATATGGGCCTGTTTCCAAGACAAATCCATTAAAATTTTTTCTGTGAATATAGAGCTGATTGGTAATGAAGTAAGTGACATGCACCAATTCTCATCCTGCTAACAGAAACAATAATTACAGCATTGATATTGCATAATGATGGTTATTCAGTTGGGGTGCCCTCTGTTCATAGCTGCACGACTAAAGCCCACCATGTCTACACAACACATAGATGTGAGTCAGCATTTTTCTGCTATCAGCAATTAGTACAGTGTGAAATCATATGGCCTCTATCTGTAGTAGCTAGTCTGTCTGAGAAAAATAACAGCTTATCAACTTGCTGAATTAGATCAAGCAGTGCTATGTAATTCAAAGTCCCATGTGGAGACCAGTGTGGTTCCCCAAGAGAGAATTTTTCTTTTTTTACTGTTTACTCAAAAAAGTAGGAAGTTTCATATGAAATAATTATGTTAAAGGTTAAGACTGAAAAGCAGAGTGCACCAAAAGGTAGGAAACAAAATAGAGGTGTACTGTGAAACACAGATCAGATCCTTTAGATACAAACGCTACAATCTGAGTTCTGCCTTGCATGACATGCACATGCACTGTCTTCCTTTCTCCTTCCTTCACTACTCTGTCTGTTTCCCAGCCAAAATAACCCACTCTCTTTCATTAGAAAAAGGCCAAGTGCTATGAATTAAGTCAGTTTTGTCCTTTGGAAAAGAATGTTGATATCAAAACAGGTGGACCTCCTCTCCAGTGAGAGGATACCCAATACCTACCAATAGCTAATGTTTCAGATACAGTATAAGAATAAAGCAAGCATACAGTGAAAAGAATTCACTGGAGTTCAGTGATTTGAGGTTCAAGGGTTTAGAAAACTGATGTGCTGAATATTCAAATCAACAGGAACTAAGCTGTGAATTCAGGTAGTACTGTATAAATACCAAGACTGATGGGAAACTGGACCAAACATGACACTCAAAAGTAGTGAAAAGTTTCTACTTTAAATTTTGTTCCACACTAAAAGTGGATAAGGAAAGGGCAATGATGAAGAAACTCTGAAGATTGCTCTGAAGATAAATTCTTTAGGGTTTGTGAAGGAGTTCAATACTACAGCTAAAGTATATAACAAAGGAGCACACAAGGAAATAAATAGTTTTGTACTCTGCAGGTTCTAGAATGGCAAAGTAAATAAGGCTTAGGGGCATGTACCATATGATCCAGTACAAGCAGATGTTGAACAATTAATCCCATGGTGACCACGGTACATCTGTCTGTAAGTGCATATATAAACTATATATATACACAGTGTAAAAGGCAAGGGTCCTGTGGGAGAAAAAATCTTCTATGTAAGCTGGCAATTAAAACCTTTCCAACTGTACATTCATTGAGGAGCTAAATAAAATTTCCATAGGTTTCCCACATTCTGACATTTGAAAACATCATATTCTGATTTTCTTTCTGTGTTTCTCTTAGGTGCAAAATACATACCTCTAAATTTACACAAAGTCTTCTGATTGATCAAATTACTTTTCAACATCCTTTGATGCACAGGTAATACTTTCCCTCTGGTTATATTGTTTTTAAAGATAAACACGGAATATATACACAAACTAATTTGTTTTGTTATTTTAAATAACTGAAATAATTAAATTTTATTTCAGTATTTTAAGGATTTGGGTTTTGTTGTCTGGTTTGGTTTGGTTTTTTTTTTTCTCTCTGGGTACTCAAGTTGACTTTATTAACATCTTCTATTCAGGTACTAAGAATTTTTAGTTACCTTCTTAATGTATTCAGTTAAATAATATGACAAGGTAAAACTAGGCATTTCTATTCCTACAGTTGATTCTGAAACAATGCATAATCAATAAGCATAATTCTGCCTTATGTCTACCATAGAACAACAATGAAATTCACTCAGAAAGCTCAGGTACTCAATTTCTGAAAAGCTGAAATGTAAGAATACATAAATGACCCCTGCTTCCCACAAAAATAGGTCTATTGAGAAGATACTCTCCTCCTTCTCTTATGCATCATATGGACATATAGCTTAATGCCTCAGCAACACTTTTTAAGGTGTACTGAACCCTTCAGACTACTTAAATGTTATGTCAGACCCTGCACTGCTGAGCCTTGATGTAGCCTGTCCCAATTATGGGACTTGCTATGTGCAAGATGAGTTTATAGGAAGTTGCCTTGCAGCCCAAGTAACAGTGCATGCCATAAGAATCACCAAATCCCCACAGAAAACTTGTATAAGCCCCAAGTGATGTGGAAAGACCTACCCTTGATTTTGTTACCAAGATGAATTTCACTCCAAGAGGAAACATTGCTGAAAGCAGTGACAAGCAGAAAGATAGCTTGCAAAACAATTTTATCTAAGGGCTATTGAATCCTAATGTTATTTATAGATCTTTTGAATTTTCTATCTTTGAGTATGTGTTTATGTATACACTTCCCCTTTCTTAAATCACAGCAGAGTTTTTTACAGGTTTTATTTACCTCCTCTGAATTCTTGCTTCACCCCTCAGAAACTACAACAAAAACTCATAACAGCATATTGCAAACTTTTAAAACTATATTTAGATTCTTTGTCAGAAAAGTCTGGGTTATAAACCAAACCATTAGGAAGCCTTTGGGTGCATTCTGATTCTAGACTTGTTCCTGTAAAAGTCCAAGTTTCACTCCCAGAGCATGCAATAAGCCAGAAACATCTGAGGATACAAGGCAGTAGCATCTTCCCAACCAGCATCAATACAGAAAGAAAAAAGAAAAGTAGTCCTCAGTACACAATGCAACTAAGATGCATTGTCTGTGTCTGGCTCTCATTCTCACACACATTCTGCTTCCAACATTCCATAAATATTTGCTTTTACTTCTGATCTGTGGACAAATGAAAACTCAGGTTGTTACTAAAATGTCACTAAGCAGTGTTTCTAAGAATATACCTTTGAAAGCTATGTCTAAAGGTACAATTGATTCACCTGACCTTTCCATGTTACTGTGAATACAGATAGTCTACTGTCTAATGCATGAAGCTAATGCATGTGTCACACCATACTTCTACTTTCTTTAACCTTCCAGTGTGTGTATGTTTAAAAGTATCACAATGTCAGTACCAGAAAAATAAATGCACGCAAAAACTTTAACTATAATGAAACCTATGAGATTTTTCGTTTGCTGTCACCTGAAGAGCACAGGTAAAAATTAAACTGAAGCTTTTCATTAGGCGACTTGTAAACGGACAAGGAAGACCTTACAAAATAAGTACATTTGCAAATGCACTCCTAGCAGATGTCTATGCCAAAGAATGCAGATTCACAGGTAATTCCTAGCTAGCTCAGGTTTCCAAGTCTCAGTAGCATGAAGTTCTCACAGGCATATTTATCCTGTTGGAATGTAGTTAATCCTGACTGTGTACTCCCAATGAAGTAAATGGTGCACCTTGGCAGGCAAAATGGTGTTCGCTATGCAAGAGGCATTACAGCCCTTCCCTCTATTCATGCATTGCCAGAACTGTGTTTCGACTAAGACATCATCTCCCCATTGTTCACCCTATTCAGTGTCAAAACTAACCCTGACTACTGAACACAGAAAGCAGCACAGTTATTAAGAAATAAAAGTGAGTCCCTTCTAACCATAAAATGTTGCTGTTTGAACTAGTCATCAGTGCTTAAGAAAACGCACATTTCAAAAACATTACCACTGAAAAATTATCAGTTGACCAACACTCTTTCATATATGGCTGTGAGAACTCTCTCTTTGCTTATGGGAAAGCATTTTCTGTGTAAATGAATTGCTTCTTCTTGAGCTGTCAAATGTATAAAGCATACAAAGCAGCTAGAAACCATCCAATAATAAATAGCATATTATCTGATAAACCTGACCTTCACTAGAAACAACTCAGGAAAGCATTACACTGTGTGTAGAGTAATTTAAATTGTGACTTTTTTGAGAACAATAGAGGTTTGTCATATTTATAACAGCTAGGTAACAAAAAAGCTTTCAACCCTAAAATGTCCCTTAGATTATTTAAATGCATATAAATTTTGCAGTAACAAATTCAAGCTTGGAGACTTGGAAATCCTGTCTGGTGAAAAAGCTTAATAGCTTTAGTAGATGGAGAAGGATTATGTGCCAATGCAGGAATGGAGAGGTTGACAACTTTAACCCACCTTCATATTCTCAGAGTTTTTAAGCTGGTACTGAGCCAATTCAGGCTTCTGCTTTATGCTATAATGTGCTACCCTCTATTGTCAAGAATAACTGGAAAGCAGCAGGCAAACCAATGTAACATGGCAGACAGCAAGAGGATGGGCAGATCAGACTTTTATGAGAGAACTATCTAATGGAATAGGTATTCTTAAGTGAGATTTCTGCTTTCTATCCTACATTGAAGAAGTAGAAAAAATGCAGGATCAAGTGTGAAATCAAGCACCAACTGTTGCATTGACATGAGAAAATCAGAATAGGTTTCTTCAGATATTCCCATGGCTTATTAACTGAAACACAGAATTATTTTACTGAAAGAATTTAAAAGTCTGATTCTAATCTCGGAAAACTCAGCATCAATATTATTGTTTTCCTTAATTGGGCAACCAATCAAAATTTTAGATATTATTTTTCTCCATTTATCCACCTCTGAAATGGTGTTCACCAGGGTCTTCCACATGGTCTTCCATGTATGTTTCAGTGACTTGCAGAACTTTTTCTCCATAGTCTTATGTTTTCCAGCTTCAAAAACCTGTAATGGTACTTGCCTAGCACAAGAGCGCATAAGTCCTGAAAACATACAACATTGGGATACACATAGGAATATTAACCTTTGCGATGTGCTGTTCACTGGCTGGTGCTGAGCACAGAAGCAGTGCACTGATTTCACTAGGCCATTATCAAATATTTAACACTTTTTGGCAGTCTGCTTCACAGAAAGATGCAAAATGTTGCACAGCAAAACAAGTGCATTGGTCTCAGGCTGTTACATGAACGGCTTCAGAACGTGAGCACTTGAAAAGGTCTCTGAGAGATGAGACAGCCTTCTCCCAGAACAGACATACCAATCTGAAAAATATCTGAGTACTCTTCCCTGTGTATATGATATGATCAGTTAGGTTTTAAAAGCAAATATAAGACAGGTTTCAAGATTAAGGAAAACCAGACTGCTACCTAAAGCTGACCACAGCTTCTGTGGACTTCCCAGAACTCAGTCCAAGGGATCATCATAAAACCAGCTGGGGCACCCTAGTTTCATTCAGATGCTAACCCAGGGTGATAGCCTACCTTATACAGCCCAGAGTTAATTCTGTGCTGAAGCCAACACTTTATAAAGCATGTTATCTTTCTTCATTGTCTTTCTTAAATCTGAAACGAAATCCACAGAACATCCACACTTTTCAGCATGAAAACAAATAATCAGATGAAATTATGTTTGTTCCTGGGCAAATGGTACATTCACAGCCTCCTACTTGTAAGGCAGTACAGACCATCCATTCCAGACCATTCATTCCAGAGAGCAGTACAGGTTTTATGGACTCTCAGTGGGCCAAACAACATTGATATCCAGGCACAGGTGGCTCCAGGATACTGGATCTTATTAATTGCTATGTTGTTGTTAATTGAAAAGATTTGCTAGAGTATTTCAAAGGGACTCTTATATTTACTAAATTAAAATGGTTTTCACCCTCTGAGACTAGAACAAATAGATTCATGTTACTAAGGAAACCTGTCTGTGCAAATGCCTAGATCAACAAAAAGCAACAACAAAAAAAAAAATAAAACAAAAAACCCACAAAAACAAACAAACAAAAAAAATCCCTAAATCCATTGTTAATAAGGTTATTTTCTCTCATAATATTTCTGGCACACACTAAAAGCATGACTATTGTTACAAAGGCACTCACTGGGATGACCTACATAAATCAGTCATGTCTTTGCTGCTTATGAATCTTTGATGCATCTATCTGAAACAGACATTAGTAAAACATCTATACCACAACTTGCTATCCAATGTTCTCTTATTATGATTGTCGTGGTTTAAGCCTAGTCAGCCATGCAATCTCTCTCTTACTCCCCCCTTCCTCCCCCCCTGCTCCCAGAGGGATGGGGAGGAGAATGGAAAGAATGTAACTCCCACGGGTTGAGATAAGAACAGTCCAGTAACCAAGGTATAAC